>JBCAUG010016523.1:0-10892 GCA_038406175.1 Haplosyllis leylae
TCATTGTGTCAACTTCTTTTTTTTGTGAACCTCCTCCATAGTCCATGTGTTTGACTTTTTGACATTTGACATCTTTTGACAATTTGACATCTTTTTTAACTTAAACCACCTCAGCCCGTCACAGGGCTTTTTTTTAATTAAGGGGGATAGTTTAGGGTGGTGGGTATGAAGTAGTTACTAATTTTAGTATGTAAATTGAGACATTAACATCTTGGTAGAAATTGTATTGTTTCAACTTGTTTCATTTCCTGGCTAGCCATGGAAAGTGGAATAGTACAGTTTACACTGGGGATGAATCTCTTCAAGGAGAAAAATTTAATTCAGTCAAGCCAAGAAGTATAAAAGAGACCAGCTCACTTTCACAAATTCCGCGTGACAAATTCAAATTGCTCCCTGAAAATGATGTATCAAATGACATCCTGTTACACAACAACAAACAAATTGAATTAACTTTCATTGAAAACAAAGAAAAATTGTCGGATGGAAAAACTAAGTTTTGGAATTCCGGTCGTTCAGGAAGAGATGAAAACTGGGACGACAAAATGGCTGAAGCAAGAAGTTCCGAGCTGCAGAATACTGAATTCGCTCTGAAGACCAACAAAGCAGGCTCATATCAAAGAGTTGACCAAACAGCTAGAAGAAGCAAACAAAAAAAGCAAGCTGCAAGGGAAACGGACTGTCAAACTGCTAAGAGACTTCCTGTGCTGAATCTCGAAAAGGAAACTATCAAAATTAATCTCTTTCCTAATTTTCGAGAATATTTCCACGAACTGTTTGAGAAGGTTCGCAAACAAGTAGCTCATCAAAGTAGGCTAAAATTTCTTCGTAGTAAGGAAATGACAAAGGCAATAAATTGGAAGCCCGCAAAGGAAATCGTCAACGTAGGCGTATGTGTAGCCAGAAAAGACGATTCATTGACACCGAATATACTGGAGAAAAGAGAGGTGAATTCCCAGAAAAATGTTACTGAGGAAGCAAAGGAGGGTGCTTTGGTATTGAATAATACAGAGCAAGTGTCAGTGGAGAGGAAGAGTAGACGGGATACTAAAGATCAGCTTTCAAGTAAATCGGAGAAAAAAAACACAAAGATCAGAGAGATAGCTTTAAAATACCGTAGATCGAAAAAGATGAAATCAAACAGAAAAAAGAAGAACAAAAGGAAAACAGGTAAGGAAAAAAAAGTTACAGAGAAAAAGAGTTACTCGGAAGACATAGAATCCGGACTGCGGAAGAATAAAAAGGGTAAAAGAATGAAAGACGATCGAGATTCAAAATTGGCGAGGAAAGTTAAACAACAGAATACAGGGGATGACCAGGTACCGAAGAAGGGAAAAAGACCAGACCCCTCTGAGGGGCTTACTACATTAGCAGAGAACCAACCAAACAAAGAAAATAACCCCAACACAAATTCTGAAGAACGAAATATCGACGTGACTGAAACATCTCCAGACATTTCTTGCCGTACACTAAGAATTAAAAACGCCAAGAACAAGAAATCAAAATGCATTGATACGAGAAGAGCACCCGGTCAACGTTTAAGTCCTGACGATCTTCGAAATACACCTGAAGAACGCCGAGGATCTCCAACTTATGAAAGAAGAATAATTACTATTGGCCCAAAAATTAAAAAGCAAAAGAGCGAAAACATGGAAGAATCAACTCATACAACAACAACAACAACAAAGAAACGGAAAAGGAAAGCTATCAAAGAGGGCTGCCACAAAGCCTCTGATATTCGAAAAACTTTTACAAAAAAGAAAGGTAAGGAGGAGGACCAAGAAGTGACCACAAGAGAGAGAAAGACAGACTTGGTGAGCAACCCTGACAGCAGTGATGCATTGCAAGAAAATCCCGGTCAGAAGGTAAAGAAAGCAAAGGATGCCGTAAAACGTCACAATTCATGCACCACAACTGAACGTGCGGACAGCCAACAACCAACTACCGACAGTCGTAAAGTGAAGAAAACAAACACAGGAACTCGAGAAAGTAACAAATCTTACTCTAACGAAAAGCGGTGTCGTGACGTCTGCAGTAGAACGAAGTCGAAAATAGGAAATGAGGATAATGAAAAGGGTAATAGAGCGGGCGTAGATTACAATCAAGATGAAGATAAGGCAGAAGTCGAAATCAGGAGAAAGAAACACAAAGGCGAAACCATTGTGCAAAAGAAAAAAAAGAGAAAATTGGGGAATGATGCCGAGAGAGAATCACAGTTGTTTACTGGAGAAGGTTTGAAGCAAGCTGAAGGAGTGGGGAGTCCTGAAGAGGTGACAACTACAAGTAACACGCAGTGTGTGCCGGAACACGTGGACATACTGTCAATGAAGGAAAATAAACGAATTGGGTCCAAGAAGGAAAAGAAATCAAGAGAAGCTAGAAAAAGGAAAAAGCAACAAAAGATGACTTGCGAAATTGAAGATAAATCAGAAGGCGAAACCCCTAGCGTATTTGGCGAAGTTGAAAAAGAATCGAAAACCTCGCATATTAAAGAAGATTACTCAAGTGAAAACGAAAGAAAGAACAACAAAAATGTGGTAAAATTAAAAACTGGAAAACAGTTAGACTCGGATTTGTGTCATGCAGTGAAAGATGTGCAGAAAGAGAAGGAAACGCAATCTGAATCTAATAAAAAGTCAACAGAAGAAGAAAACGAGTTTGATTCAAGAGAACTCAAGCAAGAAAATGCCGAATTTCTGGATTTGGGTAGGAGTGTTACTAAAGTAACTACTCCTAAAAGTACCACTGCTCCAGAGGATCATAGATCACATCATGGGACGGTTGAACGGTTTGGTGGTGGTCAACAAACTGGGGTCAAGAGGCGATTTTCGACATGTTTGGGAACTCCCAATTCTGCTAAGAAGGGTCGATTCTCACCATACAAGTCGCCAGCAGATTCTTCTTGCAAAAGGAGACATTCGTGGCAGCCGTTTATCTCCAGATGTGTAATCTGTAAAACTACCAATCACACCGTAAATGATCCAGACTGTCCGGCCTACGACCCGCATCCTGCAAAAAGAAGATGCTTTAAGGGACCACTATGTTGCATGTCCAACATGTACCCATGTAAGGTGACTTATCAAGGGATAACATTCAAAAGTACTGAGCAGGCGTATCAGTGGCAAAGGGCTATGGATATCGGAGAAGTCGATGTAGCTTGGAAAATATTTGAAGCAGTGGATGGATTTGAGGCGAAAAGATTAAGCAATGAATTGAGGAAGACCAGAATAGTAGAATGGAAGGAGAAGAATTGTATCAGGGTGATGACTGAGTTAATTGAGGCGAAGTTTGAACAGGTGGAGGACTTTCGTCAGGCATGCATTGAATCGTCTGACGCATATTTAATGGAGACGACATTCGACACATTTTGGGGCGTTGGTCTTCTAGAAGAGGCAGCTAAATATTGTAAGCTTGACTATTTACCGGGTAAAAATATACTTGGATGGATCATAATGCAAGTGCGGAATAAACATGTGGTAGGATTGAACAATCATTTGCAAGATATTTATCAGGATAAAGGTACTGGACGCAAAGGAATGCCGACTTTCTTTCAGGGCATAGGACATCTTTTTGGCCAACCATTTGGCAGAGATCTCAGCGTTCAGAAAAATCGAAATCGTTCAACTGGCGACAGCCCCAATCAAAACAGTCCAAATTGGAAGCGTCGTAGGCCTGAACAGTCACCAAAGAACAAATTTACGTCCACTTTACAATCATTTTCTGGACAGGACTTCAGGTGCAATTACCCAACTCCTTGTATCTTTTGGCCCGAAAATCTCATTTCGAAGAACGTCATGGAAGCTCGAGTCCAATCCGACGGTGATGCAGGAGTCACTCTGCAGCAGCATTCCTTGAGAATTAATACCATTCATCCATCACTAAACACTGCTGTGGCAGATGCAACTAATTTTTATCCGCTATCGCCATCGTTAGAGTTGTTTTCTCCCAGAAGGAATGATGTAATCACTGCCTCCATTGACCGGACAGCAACATTCAGTGGTGACGACAGAAAGGAAGATGAAATAAATCAGATTGACGGTATTTGCGTTGAGACCGACACTGGAGTAGATAATGGGTTAGAACTGATAGTTAACCGTGAAGGTCAAATGAATGCTACTCCATCTGTGAAAAGGGAGTGGGTCAAAGATGGAGATAAGACAAGGAAAGAAAAGAAAGAACCAACGGTGCTTGTCCCTCGTCTCGTGGAGTACGACACCGATTCTTATGACCAGGATAACAGTTGTTGTGAAAAGTTAAAATATCTGCAAGAAAGTGATGTAGAAGTTGTGAATGTGAACAAATCCCAAAAAGTTGAACCTCCCAGACAGAAGCATGCAGCAAACGCTGAATCTAGAGGAATCCACATGTCAAGCAATGTTTCTGTAGGGTTAGTGAAAATACCCAAAATTCACAGGAATACAGGTCTCAAAACGCCCTCCCATTATATGGATCCACAATTTTGGTACAAACATTTCCATTGGTACAGACTGGTGTCGACTTTGAAAATATTCAAATACCCTGCCTAAATTGGGTTGGTCAATTTGGCCTTGATAATTACTGAATTCGGACGAAAGTTCGAAGGGCGCCAACATGACCATTAAGACACCATGAGAAATTTCGATTTTTATGTGGATTTAAAATTTTTGAGCCTGGATTTGCTCAAGTTTCCTGAAGTTTTATTTAAAGCATGCTGTAATGGGCTGCATAATTAAACTGATAGAACTAGACAAATCTGTATTCAGTGACATTTTCCCTGCAGAACTGATGACGCACCTACGTTCAGCACCGATAATTTATTGTCTACATATTTTTTTTTTAGATTTGGAGGAAACAGACGCAACGAGTCTTTTTTAGCGCAAGGTCCTGGCGGTTTTAACAAAGACCGCCAGGATACATACGGACAGGCAGGGGATAGAAGCAGGCAAGGCAACAGGTAATACATAAATTCCTTTCAACAGTGCAACTTGTAATTTGATCATCACGACTATCCGTTACCAAATTGTCATGCAGAAAAATTTCTAGCAATCATCATTTTGTAACAGGTATGGTGATGGTGGTTACCAAAGTGGCAGACATAGGTCTAACGAAGAAGACCGAAATAATAGACGAGCAGGGGATCGCGAAAGATTTGGTGGCCAAGGTAAGAGCACGATTTACTGGTTTCACTACATTTTTTCCCAGTTGTAAATCGAAAACACAATACTGTTGACCATACAATTAGATGAAAATTTTAATGTGATAAACCAGTTATTTTTTATTTCGTCCAAAGTTTTAGAAAATGAGAATGAGTCTTTTACACGTTTGCATGATGTTGCATGGTCCTAAATTACCCTTTTCTAGGTCCAGATGACAAGGATAGATGGAACCGACCTGGTTCATACCAAGATGAATCATACAGGGATGGCACATACTATCCTGAACATCGACAAACCTACCCAGATCAGTATGATCAAGGTCTGTTCGTCAATGAAGGATTACATGTTCTTTTAGGTGACGTCGAATAGAGAATGATACACTTCGGGAGTGTTAGTAGAACTTCCATCAGTTGTTGTGCACTGAAAAAATTTTATTCCTGGCATAACGATTTTTCCATATCCTTCCCCCGGAAACATGTGGCATTTCTTGTTTGTTTAATGCGTGATCCTGCTCGAAAACAATGAAATGGAAGTCCTGTTGTTTCCCTAGGTACTATGCTACGAAAAGACCTGGTACCTCGGTGTGCACTGGAAAAAGTAGTGAATTAAGTCATGCAGTAAAATAACATGAGGATTCCTATCTTTTTCAGATCGTTCACGACAAGAAGGGCGACATCGTGATTGGCAAGGTTCGTAGGCTACAGCAGCTTTTTTTTCAAGCACATTTCAAGCAGCAGACCATTTTAAAAGTAAAATTAGTTTTACCAAATTCACAGAGTAAAAAAACTCCATACCAAATGAGACAGCAAAGTTTCGATTTGCTTTATTTCAGGTGGCAGAGAAGAGTGGTCTGGCGGTGGCGATGGTGGAGAATGGCAAGGTGGGAGTGGTAATGCATCATCACATATGAGAAATTGGAATACATCTGCTGACCCTAATGAATCGGGCAATGGTAGGGATTCCAGTCGTGCTGATGCTCGATGGGGACAGCAGGACAGCCAAGAAAGATGGAATACGGGTGATAAACAGAATTGGAATCGAGATCAGGGTCAGGCATGGGCACCACAAAGTGAGACCAATTCCTCCAAAGATACAGACTACCGTCAGCAAGGAAAAGCACAGGATGAAAAGTGGGACGGTCATACAGGGCGCTATGATCAACAGCAAGAGGAGAGGGGTTACGAAGGCCGCGGCTCCGAACTTTGCCCCAATCAAGATTGGAGCCAATCGCAGAACACAGATCAACGAAAAGGTAGTAATGAATTCTACTGCGAAGCAAATATGACCATAATCGGTCGGTCAGAAATAAATGATGAATTGTTACTCCATAAATCCCTTAAATTTGAATATTTCCAGTAACAAACTTCAGGAAACGAATTCTGTATCTGTTCAACTGTTATGTCAAAACATTATCATGTCTTCAGAACTCTTTCATGGATGAAATGAACTTCTTAAAATTCTAGGTGATTGGAGACAACCTGGAGACGATGTATCTAAATCTACCTGGCAGGGTGGTAGTAGTGATGATACCAACAAGGACAACAGGTTTGACTGCTTTTGGGTGCAAATGTATTGTAAAAGTGCAAAGCTACCCCCTGCTTTTTTGCTTCTGTCGGATTCAGAATAGGGCATCATTTCATTTGTGTTGCAGATGGTCAAATACCAGTGCGGGTGAAGAGTGGAGAGGTGGGTGGGGAAACACGCAGCAGCAAGAGCAGGCGCCCGCTTCAAGCACTAACAAACAGTCTGACGACAATAGTCGATGGAGTTCAGATCAATATGGAAATAATTACGGGCAGGGTTATTCTTACGGAGCCGGCTACACAAATCCAGGAGACGAAGCACATGAAAGGTATTGTTTACAGATAACATTCATTTTCAATTATTACCTTAACTTAGAAAAGGGTTGTTGGCCTATTTTAAGTGATTATGTTGATTTACGCTTTCAGTTATGCAACCGATACTAAGACATCGGAAAAAAATCAAGATCAAGACTACGGACAGCAAACTTATAACCCAAAAAGTGATCAGGGTAAGAACATTTGTTGTTGGTCACAAATAAAAAAGTATTTTTCAGTTAAATCATAACGTATTTAACTGGAATAGATATAGAAGTGATATATTTTAAATAGGTTATGGCTCGGAATGGAACCGTTATAGTCAGCACGGGTGGGATGGATATGGACAGGAAGCCAGTCAATCTTATGAACACTATGGTGGATACAGTGATTGGAACCAACTACAACAGGTGCTGTAGTAATGTTTTGTTAGTGTAAGATTTTAAAAAAAAAGTTTTATACTGCAAATTTTGCTCATATTGTCACCTTTAAGGTTTTGAAAGTGATTTTCAAATATTTGTCTTCAGGCTGGCAGTACAGAGACAACTAATGTGGATGATGGTTCTAAAAAGGCGGAGACCCATGCAACAGTTTCTACTCCTTCCCAGCCACAGTATTCATCATGGTCTGAATACAAGAGTTCCCAGAGTGGCAGTACTGTGGCATCTCCTGGCGATAGAGGTTAGTTTGTCCATTTCATAGTTGTTTTCACACCAACAGTTAAGATGCAACTATATTAGAATCGATACATAGTTTTCCGAGTTGTGTGTTTATATTGAGGGATAAATCAAAGAAAATTTCCGCTTTTGCTCCAATATAATTCCACCCGTAACGGATCGATACATGTGTTGAATATTTTCGTAAAGTTGTCGCTAATATCCTTTTTCAACAAGACCTTTCCCTTCACAGCCGCAAAGAATATTTAAAGATTGCTTTTAAAATTTAGAACCCAGTGCGATGACATCCCCAAAGAAGGTAGACAAACAGTATGGGCATTACTCCACTACGGCAACCAGTGTGGATCAAGAAAAGGTGAGTTTTACTTAGTTTCTAAAGTATTTACCGCTTGAATCCGTGGAAAGCAGTGAAGTACTCTTTGTTATTATTATCTTCAGAATGATGCACAGGCTACCTGGGATTCCAGTAGCTACGGATATGGTGCACCTCCACCACCAGCAAGTTCAAGCACTACAAGTACCTACGCATATGGATCAGGAAGTAAGAAAAACTCGTATTGCGGAACACATAAATTTATGGTTATCTAATGATATCAAAGTTTTAGTAGCTTCAAAACAATTAATTTTTTTGACTTGTACCTTTCGTGGATGACTTTCACTGAGGGACAGAAATTATGAAGTACTGCCTTCTTTTAATGTAAGAGGTTGCCAACTATAAATTTATGCATTTATTGTGTACATTATCATTGCCGTCATAGGGAATAGTCTAAATACAAATGACTTAGTTGGGTAAAGATGAACAAATTGTTAGTACGAGTTGTTACTGAAACACGACTTTTCTTACATATCCAGATGTCACTTCTAATCAAGCTGCCCAAATATCGCAAGCGAGTATACTGGGAGCTGCAGCAAATATAAGCTTGCCACCTAATCTGGATCTCAACGCTATCCAGCAGTCATTGGCAGCCCATGGATTTACACAGCCACCACCACCTCCACCAGGACCAACAGGAGCAGTACTGTTTCCTGGAGGGGTGGCTTATCCCTCTGGATCTGGCCTGGCGGGTGTAGCTCCTGGAATGTACCCCGCAATGAGGAGACATTGAGTAAAAAAAAGTTTTATATTCAGTAAAAAAGCAGTTAATTGTAAAAATGTCGTAAACCAATGTGTATCCACGTGTACTTATTTTCTACGATATTTTTTTTTTGTGCTTCATTGGAAATAAAAATTACAATCATGAGGACCCGGCCACCTATGGCCACGCAGTATTTAGAATTACAATGTGTTCAGATGTGTCTTGTATTTTGTAAAATCACTGGTTTTCATAAGTATTTATTCACGAATCTGTACAGACATTCTTATTATCACGTGAAAGTTGAACCAGACATAACGTCTTTGACAACAATGTGTGCGTTTTCTGGATAGCGTGTTCTTAATTAAGGTTCCGAATATCTTGTGTAAAATTGCGTTATTTTTCTTCTGTTTTTGTTTTCCTTCAAAGCGACAAAATATTGTATAAACATTTTCAAACTTGATGGCTGATGACACGTTCTTCAAAATTTTTCTATAACCAAGCAATTTGGTAGAATGTAGTACTCCATGGAAATAAAAACATGTGAATCAAACAGTTGTGTGTAGTATTTTGACGAACAGTTTTGCTACGTTCGACGAAGTGTTATTACAAAATTGCCGACAGCCTGAGTGTACCGATAATCAAAGGAGAGGAGATTTAAGTTCAACATAGTCCTATGAATGTTTGAAAGAAAGGATGTTGAATATATTATTTCCAAGCCTTTTGATATTTCTATTGGTCAGTTTACAGCCTTCTCTTTACTTTTCGCTTGTTTTGCATCTTTTGCACATTAAAAATAGCAAAAAACCCAAGTTATAGCGCTATTCACGAAGCCTCCGGCCGTGGTCTGCACGGTGTTCAGGGGAGCGTTCAAGCTGACATGTCGGACGTGATATCATAACGGAACCGATTGGTTGTTGTCTAAGTCATGTAGAAATAACTGTGTCTTTTGAAAGAGTCAAGACATCTATTTTCCACCGAGTACAAAGTGTTTTGGATTCTAAGGATCCAAGAGCTACGCGGAACCAATGCAGAACGGTACCTTTGTGAATGTCAGCTCAATTCACGGCAATGGGATTTTAAGAAATTACACCAAACCCTGGCACGGCTGGGAAGCCGTGAGTGCTGTTAAATTGATCCTTCTCCTGTCTATTTTAAAATTAGGTGAACAATGCCAAACACCGAATCGCACGATAAATTTGCATTCTTTTTAATTGAATGGCCAGCAAAAAGCAAGGGTAATGATTTTTGTTAACTTGCCGTCGAAAGTGAAGCAAAAGAAAGGACGGTACATCGTGATTGAGAATTCTTGACGAGCCAGCGGGCTCGTCAAGACATGCTACTACCTGAAACAGACTCAAGGGCTCAAGGCTTTTAAATGAAATGCAATTTTCTGATTGGGCAATAATCAGGCATTTTCTGCAGGACTACTAAAATCACATAGTAACCACAAATATGGCTGCCTAGCAACTAGAACCTAGTTTATTGAAGACTGAAATAGATTGAAAACTAAAATAGATCTATGTTAAATTTTAAAAAAAGAAATAAAATACAAAAAAGAGATAGATTGCAGTGAACCATATTCATAAGAATTATTTGGTTCTTCAGAAATATACTGAATACTTGTAACCTAGTGTGAAAAAAATATTTTAAAAACTGCTCTTGATTTTTTTTCCAAACAAGCTGAGTGTATTACTTAATTGAGGGAATATTACAGGAAATATATGGGCAATCTTTTGCAACTGGTGCTGGGAAAGAACCCGGAGATCCAACTGGTGCTGGGAAGGTACCCGGAGATCCAACTGGTGCTGGGAAGATACCTGGAGATCCAACTAGTGCTGGGTTCCCAGAGATCCAACAAAAACATTGATTACTTACAATTTCTTCCACCTGTGTAGAAACTTGAAACTCATAATAAATAAATTTGTGTGGGAAGAGGTTCTTAGGAGATCTAGTGATTGAAGTTACCCAGATATCCAACTGGTGCTGGGAAAAGTACCCGGAGATCCAGTGCTGGGAAGGTATCCGGAGATCCAACTGGAAGGTACCCGGAGATCCAACAAAAACATTGATTTCTAGCAATTTCTTCCACCTGTGTATAAACTTGAAACTCATAATAAATAAATTTGTATGGGAAGAGGTTCTCAGGAGATCTTGTGATTGAAGTTACCC
>JBCAUG010016534.1:0-10892 GCA_038406175.1 Haplosyllis leylae
GCTTAAAAAGGCAAAAAAAGTTACTAAACCCCAAAACAGTTTAGGAAATATTATTGACACATGGTTTGGCAGAGGCATATGTTGGCAGAGGCAGAGGGTGCGTGACTCCCTGGTTGACATGTCTATTGGGCAATTTCCGGGTATTAGCAACTGGATTCGTTCCATTTATAAATTTGTCGACACAACTAGCGCATGCAAAAGATAAAGGGTCGTAAGCCAGTGGCGGATCCAGGATTTACCAGAGGGAGGCGCCAATCCTTAAGGGAGGGGAGGGGTGCCAACGTACGATTTGACCAATTTTTCCCGGAAGAAAATGAAGAAATTTTGCCCGAGAAGGGAGAGGGCCGTCCCAGATCCATCAATATAACCTGTGAGACCAGGAAGAAACAGAGAAACTGTAAATATTTCACGTGTGTGGTGTAGCGGTGGATAGGAAGAATTGTTTTAATGACCTACTGTCATTATTTATGTGACATTCACTTTTCAAAATTTACACTGACAAAATTATTGGACGTAGGAAAATTTTCGGCGTGGCGGATTCCCTTTGACTGTCACGTTCATAGCTTTAATTTTACCGAAATTTTGTCTTGTTTTTATTTCTGTAGAATTTATCTCCTTTTCACAATTAAAAAATGTCCCACCCCAATTCTTTTTTTACCGCCAGCGTACATAGTACGACGGGAAGGTAATGTTTTCACAGGTGTGTGTCCGTTCACAAGGGGGACGGGAGCGGGGTACCCCAGCCAGGTCCAGGTCAGGATGGGGGCGTACATCTAGGTCAGGGATAAAGTATTACCCTGGCCAGGGATGGGCTACCCCTGCCAGGGATGGGGTGGGGTGGCCCCAGTCAGGGATGTGGTGCACCCGACCAGAGATGGGTGTCCTCAGAGCCAAGATGGGATACCCTTCCCCCTCCCAGTCAGTTCAAGGTCAGAATGGGGGTACCCCCTCCTGCCACGTCCAGCCAGGGATGAGGTACCCACCCCTTTCATAGGACAGTAGAGTGAGCTGTTGCTATGCGGCGGTCGGTATGCCTCTTACGTTCACGCAGGACATTCTAAATTGTCTAAAGCGGTATACAGAAAAGCACAATTTCATGCGGAGTTTCTGTAACCGAGTTTTCACAAGCACACAAAATTGGCAAAAATGGATTGACTACGTGATAACAAAAAATTCCGGCAACAAAATGTTGTCCCAGTGAGCATTGAACCTGGGCCCTTATCTATTTGGATCTGATGCTCTGCTCTCTGAGCCATAGTGGCATGTGTTACTTGGGACATCCTTAAATTGTCTTTTATTCCTCCACCACTTTAACCTTCAATCATTTGTTTAGAATTAAGAGAGCATGACCATATGATCTTAGAAACACATGTCACAATGACTCAGAGAGCAGAGCATCAGATCCAGATGGTTGGTTTGATGGTTCAATGCTCACTGGGGTAACATTTTATTGCTGGAGTTTTTGTTTTCATGCAGTATTGCCAATATTGCCAATTTGGGCTAATTAAGGAAAAATTCGATTACCAGTGTTGGTGTTGTGACAATTATGCGGACGACATCGTTCACCATGCAACTTCGTTTTACCCCTAGTAATGGAACGATCATTACATTTTAAATATTTAGCACATTTAATGGTAGCAAGACAATTATTTATCATGCAGGATTTAATACTAAGGATGGCATCCAAAGAGGTCAAACAGCAACTGACGGGGAAGCAGATTGTCTGTCTGGCCGCCGCCATCTCAGCTAAAAAGATGGCAGCAATTGCGGAGGGTTACATGGACATGGATGACGCGACAATCAAGAACAAAAAGTACGAAAATAAAGACGACGCAGAGGCCTTTAACAGGGAAATCATAAAAATCTGGCTGTACAAGAACCCAGATAATCAAGTGAAGGTGACTTTCTAAAGATTTGAGATTAACTGAGATTTGTAACTTGGGTTTTTTTGGCACCAGGATCAGGTCCCCCGTCACTAGGATATGAGGTCTGACATATCCAAGTAACAGACTGAAGTCACAGGTCTGATTCTAACTATAAATAACAAGAAAGTCCTCCTGTGTGAATGCAAGAGGTATACTGCCTGCCGTGTAGCAATTGCTCATTCTGCTGTCTTATCCTCGGGGGTGGGGTGGGGATACTCTTGCTGAGTACCCCCCAGCTGAGTACCCCTCATGGCTGAGTACCCCTCAACTGAGTATCCTCCCAGCTGAGTACCCCCCTGCTGATTACCTCCAGTGGAGTACCCCCCTACCCCTTGCTGAGTACACCTGTGGCTGAGTACCCCCTGCTGAGTACCTCCGAGCTGAGTACCTCTTGGCTGAGTACCCCTGATACAATTCAGCTAAGTACCCACCCTCCCCGGCACAATTCGGCTGAGTACTACCCCCTGTTTAACACACACCTGTGAAAACATAACCTCCCGTCGTACTACGTACGTGGGTCGTAATACTAAATGTAAATACCTTTGACATATTTGTTCTGATGTATTTTCGACAACTGAAACAAGATAAATAATGTTCTTTTTGATTGCAGAATCTAGCCACACTGTTGTATGAAGCAGCCGATGAATGCAGTTGTGTCGATTCTCTAGCAGTAGATAGGATACTGAACATGGCTTCCCTGAAAGCGACCCTTAAAAACACAACTGCACATCCTTCTGGAAATTTGACTCCGAGACAAGTAGTTCGTTTAGCCGCCGCTATTCCCGGGAACAAGATGGCGCCAATAGCGAAACGCTACATGAACATTCCAAGTGAAGCGATCGAGAACATTAGGATTGAAAATAAGGACGACGCAGAGGCGTTCAACAGGGAGCTTATAAAGTATTGGTTGTGCAAAAATCCAAATGACCAAAAACAGGTTACTATATATTTATCTCGCAGAAACAAAAACTTTTAGTTTTCGAAAAAAGTTTACTTAGTGTAAAAATATAAGTGCGTCCATTGAACCATTGATATCTGGATGACAAAAATGTAAAGACATTACGTCATAGCTCCAGAAGCAACCAGCGCAAAATCTTTCTTAATCATATATTCGAAGTTCACATATTTGTCAAATAACATTTTTAATTTGACCTTAATTTCATTTCAGGGTTTAGCAGCCCTCTTTTTCAAAGCTACCAAAGAAAGCCGTTTCAATCATTTGCAAAAGGTTTTGTAGATTCTGGAGGTATCCGAGCGTCAAGCATACTTGGCCTCATTGCCCGAAGGTTTGACAAACACGCCACTTTACAAAAAATGTTCCTAACCTAACAACACCAATAAGATTTCATTAGCGTTAAAAAGGACAGGGTCATTACCAGCAAACATGGCCGCCTGGTTATGACTTTGCTATACCAAGCACTGTTCAGGTGTTTTACAAAACAGAAATTATTGTCCGTGTAAATGATTGGACAGACGAAAGTGCGATCGTTTTGTGAAATGAAATTAATTATCCACTGTTTTATTTTTTATTCTAGTCACAGAACAAGAGTTCCTGACTTTGGCTGAGAAACTACGACATTGGACAGAGCGAGCGATGAAGATAGAAGTGGCGCCCTGGATCAGAGACTACGTCACAGAAATGCAAGAACTGTATTGTCAACTGACTTTGGAAGAGGTCACTTACAAAGCATGTGGAAAGTTAAAAACTAAAATAGAAAACTACATTCATTTATTTAACGAGAATGCCCAAGTCCCAGACAAGATCTTGGCCAAGGGTGATCCGGGAATGGGGAAAACCACCTTGTCCAAAAACAATTGCCTGGAACTGGGCAAAGAATGATTTTGAGAAAGTGTCTATTGTTTTGTTTTTGATGTTGAAGTCAGTGCATCCTAATCAATCCCTGGAGAAAGCTTTATTGGAACAAATACCTGAACTGGTAGGACTGGGTATTACACAGGAAAAACTTGAAAGTTTCATAGAGCATTTCGGCAGGCAATGTTTGCTCATCTGTGATGGTTTAGATAAACACGCCTTAGGCAGCAACAATGATGTCCTGAAAATTCTCCGACATGAAAAATATCTTGACTGTAACATATTTCTGACGTCAAGGCCCCATAGCACAAGGGAAATTCCGAAACATTTCCATAAAATTGTCAACGTAGAAGGTTTCACACGAGCTGAAGCGAAAAAGTTTGCTCTGTGTGTATTACTTGATGAAGAGAAAGTTGAACAGATCCTTAATTTTAACCCTGCAGGTGGTAAACAGGAGGTGACACTGTGTCGGTGTCCAATATTATTGTCGTTCATCTGTATCCTAGTGAGAGAAAACGCTCTTGATTTGTCGGATAGTACAATACCGACGGGTGAAATTTATGCAAGAATGATTCAGTGTTTGTACAAGAAATTCACAATACGTAGGAACATTGAATACGATGAGGTAGAATTAACAAGAATTGTAGGTTTGATTGGAAAGTTAGCTTGGGAGACTTTGTTGTCAGAAAAGCCTCTGTTCAAAAGAAGTAGAGTCGAGCGAGACATAGGGAAAGATGTTTTCGATTACGGATTTCTGATTGGTTGTGAAGATTTGATAGGTGATGTCAAGGCAGACATTTTGATCACTTTTGCGCACAGAAGTATTCATGAATTCTTTGGAGCTTTCTTCTTTGTTCTGCAGCTTATTCAAGGAAAGGACATTGACAGCATACTGGGTGATAGTAAAAAATATCCGATATTCATGAAGAATCCCCTCTTTCTGCATTTCATCTTTTGGTTCTTGAGTAAGAAATGCAGTGAAGATTACTTCGATTTGGGGAACGTGGACGAAGCCTGTGAGATTCTTGATTCTTACATTTACAACAAAATTCACAGGAAGTTGGGCAGTGGGAAGTTTCCAGACCTATTTCCGGCTATTGACTTTCAAAGAGCTTTAAATTCGGAAGACAACATTAACATAGAGCATTTCAAACGAATGCTTGAAAGATTTAAAAACATCAAGTATCTTATCCTCACATCTGATTCTTTTGACGAGTGGATTCTGAATTGCATTCATTCCACGTGCAACACCTTAATGGTTAAAGACGAGACGTTGCAATGCATTTATCCGGAGTCTGTACCGTCTCAAGGCAATAACATTGTCCTTTTATTGTCGGACAAAGCGTTAGCAGGGGGAGCGTTGAAATATCTGTCGGGAACGGCCGTATGGTTGAACAGAGAGCTCATCGTTTACTTGTTTGTTACAGAAGGGATAACTGACATTTCTAACGTTCTACGTCATGAAAAGATAATCATTGATGTGTCTGAAATCCTACATCATTACATACAGAGACTACATATCATTGGCACTGAATTGGTAAGAACTGAAGTCACTGCTACAGTCAACTTGACTTCGCGTTCTTTTCTGACACATCTGTCAGTAATCGGACACGTAAGGCTAAGCCAAAGTTTGTTGCCAGTGATCAGTAAGGCAGTTACAGAGGGAAAATTGCCTTGTCTGCAGAACTTATCTTTTCCAAGTATGAACATTGAAGGTCAATTGAAACATCTGTTTGACGAACGGACTGTTCTTCCGAATATGACAGATTTGCATTTGTCTCACTGTGATCTTCACAAGAAAGATATTCAGGCTCTTTGTTTAGCCTCAAAGAATGGTTTGCTTCCAAGCCTTACATCATTGCATTTAGCTGAAGGTCATCGATTCTTGAGATCAGAGCTGAAAAGCATTTTTGCTCAGAAGTGGGGAAATCTTCTCACTTTGTCAGTTAAACCTCTGACTAAATTAGGTTTTAAGGAATTGGCGAAAGGAATTGGGCAAAGAAAGTTGATAAACCTGAAGAAACTCTATATCTTGATGATGCCAAATGAAACTTGCAATCTGGGAAAAATTAAGCCAAATAAACTGCCTCGTTTGGAACATCTCGCTGTTCAGGGATGCATTACATCAAAGGAAGACTTAAAACATGTTTCAAAATTACTGACCCAATGGAAGCTTCATACACTGAACATCAGTCACAGTCGTGGAATTACAGGGGAACTTTCTGTTTTGACAAGTCGGGATTTGACGTCATTGAAGAATCTTATTCTACACAACTGTGACTTAAACGGATGTGATATGAATAGTTTAAACCGGGCCAATGTCGACGGACGGTTATCCAAGTTAGATAATCTAGATTTGTCACACAATTCAAATGTCTTTGTACGTTTTTTTACAATAGGTTCAAAGTGGTTTTATCTTAGGAAACTTTAGATTGATCATCTATATAATCAATTCTCAAGCCTTAAAGTCGACATCCCACTTTACCGCCTGCCTGTAATCAAAGAGTTGAGGATCACGAATAGAGACTTGTTCCACATGATGTGTGGATGCTGGGAACATTTGGAGAGATTAGATATTGTTGTGGTGGGATTCCAGTTTACGGCAATTCTTCCTTCACTGATCCGTGATGTTGAAAAGGGTGGTTTTCCTGCTTTACGAACAGTCTGTTTTGTGTCTAACGATGTGAAATTGAGTATTCCGGATGATTCTTTTACGAAGTTAAGTCAGAAAGGCGTTGATATTTATGTTGTTGACCTCAATCTGGAGAAGACATTCATTGATGCTGGTCTGGGGGAACAACTTTAACTGAACCGATGCCAGTTTCTGAAATTTTTGATGGATAAAAATCGAAACAATATTGCTCAACAAAATGCTTTATGTCATTTGGTTTTGTATCATGTTAGAGCTTTGTCAGTACATAACTCTTGTGTATCTATTCTAGGTGGGGAGAGTATGACCCGTAGTGGCTTTAAATATGAAATGTTAGTTTTTTAAATCCACATATAATGTCCTATTTGCATTTTTGAGTTTTTGTGATTGCAAGCATTACCCTGCAGTTTGCTGTACAGTACCAAGTTCGAAAATGCCTACTAACGGGTGGTGTCAGGGAGCCAGAAAGAAAGATGAAATATCTTCTGTGTCATTTTGGATTGAAGAAAAAGGGTGTGGAAATCTGATGTAAATGATCTGCGTGAATCACAAATGACTCGTTTTAAAGGCTTGTTAAAATTTATATTGAGCCAGTCACTGAAATTTGGCATCTCGAAGTTTTAACATTGAGTCAATGGTGACAGTAACTTTGATGGGCAGAATAGGTCTGAGACCCATTTTGTCAGACAAACAGACAGAGTTTGTGAAGTGTGGTCACCTCTATTTATTGTCATGAATCCCCCTCCCAAACAAAAAATAAAAAGAAATTCGAGCTGAATTTCAGTGACGGGCTAAATATTGTTACGTGTAAATAAGTCTCAACTCACAATATATTGAAAACATGTATATCCTACTGAAATGATAAGCGTAACTTTATACGTTTCTCTCTTGTTTATGTGACACAAAAGCTTTAATCTATGTACTTCTAATTTAATTGATCAAACAGTTTCAATTTATTATGTATTTACTATCTTGGTGAATTTTGAACATTTATGAACTTTTTCAATTTCTTTCGTTTTCTTGTTAAATTTCGAAACAATTAGTCTGTTTACAAATTCTGATTGATCCGTTTTATAATTGTTCGAAAATTCAGTCAGATTTTTTTTTCTTTTCAAAAGTATCCCAAAAGTATCGATACATGTTTTTCGTGTGTGTTAAAAATGACATCAATCTAAAGAATGTGAGTTCGTTATGGATTTTACATAGATTCATTTTAACGTCCTCATGCCGGATATTAACATGACAAAAATTGCTCACCAAAAACCAATGCAAAACAAATTTACAAGATGGAAAATCTCGTGTTTGTCATGGAGTGCATGTATTCAACCTCTGCTATTTATTAGAATGGATACATTCTTTTGTAATTTTGTTATTTCGCTGTTATTTATCGAATGATTATGATGTGAAATTTGCTGAATGATTATAGTTAGATTTGTAAAAAAAATAAAATATCCTGTAAAAATTTATAAATAAAAATTCACAACATAAAAGTGAAAACTATGATATCACATGCTATTTTCACGTATTATTTTCAATTTCATTACATTTGTGCCGCTCTGCCTTGAAAAACTGAAATTGTCATGCCGTTAAATTTAGAATATGCGTATTTAAATCGTAATCACTGTGGGGAATGTAGTTTCAGTTTTACTGTTTTTTAGTCTCAGTCCCAATATGTTTCTCCTGTAGTGAAAAAAAGTTTTATGTTCCTAAATACATATATTTTCATAAGTTGCTCTCAGTAGATTTAACATTTTGTCGCTGACTTACAAAAGACACTGATTAAAGTTGTTCTCGCTTATTTCTGGAACAAACCACAACGTCCTTTTCCGTCTAAATCCGCACAGACCACGTACAAGATCTTTTCCCGTGTGTGAACGTGAATCCTATGCAGTAAATCGGATTTTTGAATTCTTTTAAATTCCTGTACATTATATTGATATCACATTACTGAGGGTAACATTTGGGGAAATGGAAATTATTGTATTTTTAATCGAGAAGAATACCATCTTCTGGTTTCTTTTGGTTAACAAAGTCACGTGGGGGTCAAATCATGGCATAAACATCTTTTCCTTGCAAAACTGCATAACATCGAGAAAATTTTCGTTTCCGAAAGTGCCCCCTCCTAGATTTGTAACTGCCAAGATCAGCGCAACCGTCTGAGGTTACACTCATGCTGGACCAATAGCGGATCTTTGGGGGCGTGACGGACAGCCCCCCCCCCAACCCCGGCCCAACATTTCTTCATTTCCGCGCAGTTTTCGGGGGGAACAATCTTTTTTTATTGTATTTTATTCAAATTTGCCGGTTATTTTGGTTTCCAAATAAACTAATGATGTCGCCACCTCCTGGTCGTGTTGTGCGAGTGGAATCACAACGTCCTCTGTGGAGTTTGACACACAAAATGTCTCTTGCGTAATGACAAAAATTGCTCGGGTAAATTTGGCAAAAGCACAACTCGTATCAGCGTATCATATTTTAGAAATCAGGAACTAACCTATATTCCACAACCCGCGAAGAGAAACAGAAATAACTGGTTTCAATAGGTTTGTGTCATTTTACTTGTTTAATTGCGGGGAAAAAAAACCAGGAAAATTGTTATTCCAGGTGGTGAAAAATACGGACCGAATTGTGCTGTACCGTGCGGGTTTGGGCTTTTGCTGCATGAACGACAAAAGACCCAATTGTATCACAGCCGGTTGCTGGTTGCCAAGTACCTTCCGCATTTCTATGCTGCCAGAGGATCAAAGAGGCAAAGGGACGAAATGCACAAAAAATTCAAATGCAACTGAAAATATTTCACGTTTATTGTCTTCTTTTAGGTGTTTATAGATCATTTTAGGTAGATTCACACATAACGTTTGCCTTTGCGCAGACGTTCACGTTTTTCCTTTGATCTTTGCCGTCACATTCTTTTTTTTTAATTGAAAAACAATTTTTCGTTTTTTTCATGATTCTGGGACAGACAGATAAAAAATGACATACATTTTGATCCTCTTTTTGACAGAAACCACAACATTTGAGTATCTTTGATTTTCCAGTGGTACAGTATGTTGTTACAAAAAAAGCCGTCACGTTCTGACAAATGCAAACGTCAAGTGTAAACGCAATCACTTGTTGCCAAGGAACCCATTCTGGTTTGTTTACGCAAGTGCAAATGCAGGTGTTACGTGTGAACAAGGCTTTACTTAGTTTGTACGCCATGCAAAGTTAAATGTGTCCGTGCAAAATATTATCAGTAATTCATTGGTAATGATTGTTAATTCAACTATCCAGTCATCTGCTTGGATGTTGTTTCATAGATAACGCAATGCAATAAAACACATTTGCTTATTACCAATCCGTATTTATATGAAATGTAGAATGAAAATTCTTCGCAATATCGCTTTCCCCAAAAATTAGCAATATTGTTCTGGAGATAGCGGTTGGACAACAATGTTATCAAACGTTTACGCCGAGCTAACTTTTGTACAGAAAAATGGCATCCAAAGAGGATAAGCAGCAACTGACCCGGAAGCAGATCGTCCGTTTATCCGCTTCTATTTCCGCTAATAACATGATGGGCATAGCGGAAGGATATCTGGACATCGATGACGCAACCATCCAAAACAAAAAGTTCGAGAACAAGGAGGACGCGCAGGCTTTCAACAGGGCTATAATAAAAACGTGGCTGTACAAGAATCCGGACAATCAAGTAGAGGTGGGTTCACAAAGATCTAACCGAGGTTTGTTGCTTGAGTATATTCGACAAAGCCTGGGGGCAAGTCTCCAAGATCTGGGCCTACGGACTGGGTCCCCTTGGCATACTTGGGCAGCAAATTGAAGTTACAGATCTGATTGTAACCGAAAATAATAGTCTGAAGATACTGTAAACAAATAGAGTTGGCTAAAAAACGATAAACTACCCAACATTAGGTTTGTGAAATGCATAGACTTCCGAGCAGCATTGCTTCCTGACAAACAGCTGATTAATCTGTTTAGTGGCCCGGCAAAGGACACTCTCCATATCCAGTTGGATCCAGTTCCCTTTTATAGGATCCAACCGGGATCATGATGACATAATCCTGCATGTTGTAAAAGTGCCCTTCCAACATGCTCATTGGTTGGCATGCTACCAAGGGATCCAACAAAATGTTCGAGTGACATCATGATGTTGTCCCAATTATCTCCGTCCTGATTGGTTATGGCCCAAGTGGATAATGACGCAATGCAGAAAGGAGGTTCTATTTTTATTAATACCCCTAGGGGATGAGCAAGCATTTACCTCTGGGCAATTTTGAGGTCTTATTTCTTATGAAGTATTGTATTTCTTACTACCGTAACATCTGTCGTAAGGAATTTTCTTTTTGATTGCAGACTTTAGCCACATTACTGTACGAAGCAGCGGAGGAATGTAGTTATATGGATCCGGTAAAAGTAGGCGATATATTGGGGGATGATGATCATATAGCCTCTGACTTATTCAATATTCATGTGGTCACGGAATTCTCTCGTGACGTCAGAATAT
>JBCAUG010016545.1:0-10891 GCA_038406175.1 Haplosyllis leylae
GCTGGAACTGAGTAACCCCCCCCCCCCCCGGTTGACAGACAGGTGTAAAACTATTACCTTCCCCATCCTTCGGATGCGGGCGGTAACTAATTAAAGAAATAATTGGAACTAGAATACATGCCTCTGGGAAACAGCTTTCCTTGAGTATTTGACAATATTTTTAATTACTATATTAGTCTATGAGAAGAGAAAAAAAAACGACAGACAAAATCAGTCACCTTCGAATCTGCCGTTTACGCTTTGAACCAGAGGCTCCTGTGTTGAGTAGCATCCTGACACTACACTTGTCTCTGTCTGATCTTTTTTTAAACAAATCCCTTGTTAAAATTCTTTGTGCATGACAAAAACACAAGTTGGGCCTAATTAGGCTAATTAGTTGATGGACCGATGACAAGCGGAAAATTACACAAGTATATCCAGTAAAATTTGGCAAACCTTTCTTGCGAGAGTTCCGAGATTCATTTTAACCGGCTCAGTGCGGTGGAAAATTCTCAGGGGTAACGGAAAGAGCTACGCGGAGAGCAGATGAGAAGGCAATGTGAATACTCGCTCGGGTTGAGATTCAGACAAGTAAATTACTCCTTTACACCAAAAAGACGCAAGAGACGTGTCGCTGGGCTTTTACTATTGAAAGCTGTTATTAGGATTTATTGATGAGGGAGATACAGGCAGTGATTGAAGGCACTTTGGGCTCACAAAAAGAACAGCCAAATGTGATTAGCGAGGGAAACGTTGAGATTCGGGAGGAAAAAAGTGACTGCGTCGTGCACTTCAGGTGCAATATCAGTATTTGAGTCCCCTGAAAAACATTTCCAAGTGATTTAGACCAGTTTCTGGACTACATCCGAAAAATGGGTCATATCGTAAAAAATGTAGTAATTTGGGTTACGTAGTCTCCAAAAATATAATTACAGAATCGGATGCGGCGCTATTCAACACATGGTTTTATAGCCAATTGGGCGGTGGTTTTCTGCGCTACATTAGTCTTTCCTTGGCATAGTCGCCTACTGCAACTACGTGTAATATTTTAGATCGTGGTAACTTGGGAGATTTTACATAAAATGCATATGGCACGTAATTCGTTACAAATAAATAATATCACATTTCATGACCCTACTTTTTTATGAAAGATATAGGAGAGTAATAAATGTAAATATACACACGTCTATGATGCGACACTTGTCATGTACCGCAATATTGTGGTTATTATCCTTCTTGAATGACAGTCGTTGCAAAATTAATAATGTTGCTCTTTTGTGGTTATGGTATGTAAATGTTTTCATGTTTGTAGTAATTGTCAATAGGTACTTCTAGGAAATTACACAGGTAAGCGAGTTTGCTTCAGGTTAAGAAAGGGAAAAAAATCCAAATACATGAACACCTAGATGTAATAGCTACCAGTCGTATTCGTACCCGGGTGGCAGAACGTTAATAGGTGCAAGATGTAACTTTTTTGTACTTTCACCACTCACTTCGTTAACTTGCCTGTTTTCTTTTGAAATTTGTTTTGCGACAAAAAGTCAATCCTTAATTCTTATTTCCTCTTTTAGTTCGAGAAAAGGAGATGGACCCTTAAGATTCCTGACTTACTGGACGAAGATGATGGAAATTATACTTGCGTCGTTTCGAACGAACATGGAGAAATACGCTGGACATACATTCTAGATGTAGTGCGTAAGTATTCATTCATTCCTAAGTAAAAACACCTACTGTGAGTAATCGTTGTTTGAAGCGTGCATTGAACCATAGCAGCTCATTTGTTTGTTTTGAATTCTTGACCAAAAGGTATTAGTTCCATTTGTACGATTTTAGCTCGTCTCCCACATCCCCCAATTTTCACTGAGAAGCCGATTAACCAGACTGTGGTGGTCGGAGGCACCGTAGAGTTAATGTGTAAGATCCTCAGTGACATGCAACCGCATCTACAGTGGTTACGTCACTACCAGGTCAACGGTTCCTGGACAAACGAAAACGACGTTCCGTTCATACACGTTATCAAGGTAATTTCATATTGCAATTACGGGTGCAAGAATTCGAGAAGACACGGCATTTTTAATAAACAGAGAAAAACGGATTTTAGTCCGGATGTTGCAACGAAAATCGTTTTCTCAGTATCTATATATAGGCCTGGCTATGGCAATTTACATCTGTGTTATGATTCCATCTCAGCATGAAATTGTTCTTACAGACATCCGGTATCAATAAGTCCGATGCAGAACATTTAACAATAGAAAATGTAACGTACGATGATGCGGGTTGGTATACGTGTCTTGCCGGTAACTCCATGGGTATCAGCCATTCCTCTGCATGGCTTACAGTTGTACCAGGTAAATTATTGACCAAACATTTCACTGAAAAGTGTTTCTTGTCACTAAGCTGTTTTTCTGTTATAAAATAAGGTTGATTTGTATTTTCTATCCACAGCCAACTACTCAATGGAAGAATTAAGTGATGAGTTAGGGGATGATGACATTGCTGAGAGAGTAGTCATCATTCTGGTTGGAACTGTCGGAAGTTTCTTCGCTATTTTCATCTTTTCTATGATATGCGTCGTGCGAAAGTGTAAACAGAAAAGAAAATATCCCGATTCACAGCCTCTCAAGAAGAGAGTCGTGGTGATGCGGTCCAACATACTGTACGCTAATTCATTCAAGGATCAGAATTCGCAGGTAAAAAGCAATTTTATACTAAATAGAATTGACTTGTCACATCTGTTTGGTTAGAAATTAATATAGCTGACTATTACATTTCCACTGCTGATCAGCTATATTCCATAATCATTTTGATTGTAGGGTTCCACAGCACCTTTGGTTCCTCAAGTAAGAATAGAAGGTGCAAGAAACAGGCTTAGTTCTGAATTAACTGCTGTTTCGGAATATGAGATTCCACTGGATAAAGAATGGGAATTTATAAGGAACAGCCTGACTCTTGGCAAACCCTTGGGCGAGGGTGCATTTGGTCAAGTAGTAAAGGGAGAAGCCTTTGGTATCTGTAACAGGAAGACCTCAACCACTGTGGCTGTTAAAATGTTGAAAGGTGAATTATTCGCTTTCCCGCTATGTTATTGTTTGTGTGTACAGATTAGAAGGCAACCTGTTGGGAAAAAAAGACTTGGTGTAGGTATGCTGAAATAACACTTCCATTTCCGTTTCCATTTTTGCAGAAGATGCAACCGACCGGGAACTTGCAGATCTCATCCAAGAGATGGAAGTTATGAAAATTATTGGTCGCCATATCAACATAATCAACCTGCTGGGATGTTGCACTCAAGGAGGTACGTTTGTTAAATTTATTTCCTTTTACTGAGCGTTAGAATGTGAGTTGAGTATTAGTCAGCAAAAATTAACCGTTATTCCTTCTCATTTGCCAACAGGACCGCTTTATGTTATTGTGGAGTACGCACCGTACGGAAACTTGCGGGACTTCTTACGAGAGAGACGACCGCCGTGCTCGGGCTACGAGCAGCCTCTAGTCACAATGGGTTTAACTGCCCCGCCAGACATCAGACCCCTCACCTACAAGGACTTGGTCTCATTCGCGTACCAGGTAGCAAGGGGTATGGAGTACCTCTCCGTTAAAATGGTAAGTAACTCGCGCTAGTTTGTTTCATGTCTTATTTATTTTCCCAACTATCAAAGACGATACTCATACATTCCTAGAGGTTTATTGTGATATTTTTATTTTAGTGCATACACAGGGACCTAGCAGCCCGAAACGTACTTGTATCGGACGACTACGTTCTCAAAATTGCTGACTTCGGTCTCACCAGAAACATCCCGAATAACGACTATTACAAGAAAAAGTCGGACGGACGGTTACCCGTAAAATGGATGGCACCTGAAGCATTGTTCGACAGAAAATATACATCAAAAAGCGATGTGTAAGTATCATGAACATTTTAAAATAAAGTATTTGATAGTGTGAAAAAGGTCTCTGGGACCCAATTTGACATGCCTTTCTTTGATTCACAGCTGGTCATACGGAGTCCTGTTGTGGGAGATTTTCACTTTGGGAGGGAACCCATACCCATCCGTACCGGTCGAAAAGTTATTCGAACTGCTGCGAGAAGGTCATCGGATGGAGAGGCCGCCCTACAGCTCATTAGAAATGTAAGTTCTAGTTTACCTTCTGCATAAATAGGCAAAGTTTGCAACAGCCAGAAAAAGAACAACCTATGTCTGTAATTGTAGTACTCATACGTACCTCAAAAGATACTTTGTTTGTTAAATTTCTCACAAGATTTAACGAAAATGATAGGAAGGTGGTAAGTCCTCATTTCTTGAATATGTAAGAGTTCCACTGTGAAGAAAAATGGTACCAAACATGTGTCGTGCAGCTAAAGAAGCTTATGCGTAAAAACATAGCAAATGTATATTTTTAAGTGTGTTTTGTAAATGTTATGGAACTCTATTCGGTTTTTTGCACATCAAAGAGTTTCCAACAAATTGATCCCGTAAATCAGGTTCACGCAGAAAAGAGCTGAACACTTGTTATTACACAGCACATTACCTCAAATTAAACACCTGGTTAAACGAGACTGAATAAAAGAAACCAAGCAGTATCTTCTGCATAACTGAGAAACATCGCTACGCATTCGCTCAAGTTTTGATAACCTTTAGATGTAGACACCTTGTCTTGGCAAGGTGGCCAGATTAAAAACTCTTCCGAGATATGATGCAAACTGGTGCGGATATGGGAGGCATTGAGTACAGTTAAGTTAGAAAATACCTGCTGATAAACATACTTTTGGCAAACGTGGCTCTCTACATGAGCAAGTAAAATGTCAATATGAACAACATTTGAACAGCGACCCGAATTATTTTTCTTGGTAAAATGAATGTTGAGACGTTCTACGTGAATCCCCGGACGATTGTCTGCAGACATCTAAAATTCCCACCAGATTGTCTTTGGAATTTTTAAAGTCTCTATCTGTTTGTGTACCAGGTGCGCAAAGACAAAAAGCGAACTTGCCATACATTGTTCCTCATTCTGTTTCAGGTACAACGTTATGCTAGAATGCTGGCAACACCTACCGGGCTCCCGACCCACCTTCTCTGACCTTGTAGCCGACCTTGATAGGATATTGGCCCTTTCATCCAATGAGGTATGTCAAACATAAAACAGTTAGGAATTGGCTTCCTTAACCACCCAGTATAAAATGCGGAATGAAATCATTCCGATTTTGGAAAGCGCGATACAGGTGGAAATTATCGATTGTTTTTCCAAGGACGCTCGAGCTGTTTTTACGATAGAACATTTCAAACTAATTTGTTAAGACGCTCTTAACCTGAAGGCGGTTTGTTGCCAGTGTGTGAGCATTATGAAGGACTTATGGCTGTTCCTAGTTTATGAAATACACAGAGCTCTGATACTGTTATGATAGCTGTTGTTAATATTTACATAGTACCCACAGCTCAAGTTGGTTACTTCGTACCTTACGCTGTCCAAATCACTAAACATTGTAAGACCGACAAAAAAACACCACTCAATACAAATACAATTGACACCTGCAGTACATACCACCCACAGTTGGTATTGCTGTATATGATAGCTAAATACTAACTACAACCTGTTTTTTTTCTGATTGCTAACAAATGGTTTCTCTTAGCCTCTCTTCTTCATTGACTGCTTTTCTGAATTACTCAGACAGCAGCAGCACATATATAAATACAGAAAAATCCCAATTACTTAAATCAGTATGAACAGCAAGTTTGTAGCTTAGTACATTGATACATAGTCACCAGTGTCACCAAGTGGGATGTCCTTTTGTGCAATATGTAGCTTTATGTGAATCGCTGAAACATTCAATGAATGCGGCATGGAAATAGAATAGGTTATTTCCCAGGTACTTCCCCTCAGCACAATATTTGAGATTATTTCACCTGAAAGAAGAGGACGTCGATAGAACCCGGTCAAAATAAACTGCCGACATCGCAGAGTGATAAATTTATCCATGAAAAATACAGCAACGCCCACCCAATCTCTCTAGAAAAACTTTGCAGTGATGCGCTCCATACCAAAGTAGTATCAGTGACACCATGGTGCAGTTGTAAATGTACACTTCCTGGCAGTGTTCAAATTCACGTTGTCTGACTCGACCACTATCATTGCTGAACATCATTGCATTGGATCTCTGATTCCTTCAACAATAAAAGTAACTTCCTCAAGATTGCATTTTGCAGGAGTACCTGGATCTGGAGCCGTTGGACAGTCCTGTGAGTTCGGGTGCCTCAGATAGTCAGTATTCCTCCATGTCAGTGAGTAGCGCTGGAAGTACGCACAGCGTACTGGCCGAATCTCCCGTGTGACGAATTGCTTGTTTGATGGTACAGTACATGATGACTACCATTTGCAGGCCGAATGTATCTATTTGACTACCTGAACGGTGGTACCCAATCACTCGTAATCCACAACCGCCTTAGTGATTCATTGGCATTGAACATTATGCAGAGAGACCATGTGATGATCTCTGGCCGACGGGAGAGTTTTGGAGTGTATATATATTGAATGATTATGAACAGGCAGTCAATGATAACTTATTGTTATTCATACCATATCAAAGAAGAAATCGTCCTGAAGAAGTAATGTTCCTCTTCTCATACCCAGTAGAAGCATTCAGTATTAGTTCCCAGGCTTTTAGAAGAATCGCCCATCCACAGTGTTCCAGAGTAGGACCCGACAGTCAAATTGGAGAAAAGAACTCAACAAAGAAGGGCCATCTTCATTTCAATTGCCCGAGATGTTTTCATCTGTTGATGCCGTCTTAATAATGAAACAAGTTTTCAACGAAATAGGACCAACGATTGAAACTAGAATTGTACTACTCGTTTCTTGCAAAATGTAAAGTGAACTGAACGTTATTCGAGTAGTGCTGCTGATTGAAAATTGATGTTGTCTGTTACGTAAATGGCTTCGGAAAAAGTCCCGAGAAATTGAAAGTGAAATTGTCTCTTTTTCACGACCTGTAGATCAAACAACGTATCACTAAATAATTATTATTCCGATGTTGCTCCATTTGCCGAATCACTTTTTATTCAGAAATTTTGTTTGATAATTAACCTGTAAAGCTTTTTTAATGATTTTGGAAAGTTACGCACAAGGTGTTCTAAATACAATTATAAAGTGATAGCAAAAAGTGATTCGTCTTAACATAAAAAGTGGTGATAAAATTTGCGGATGAGATGGCTGTGGCTGTTACTTCATTGCAGTGATCTCATCACTGTTTAGGTTTAGCACTGCTTGAAGAAATTGCTCAATTGATGGACACGTTTGTTACAACACTGGTCAAAGGGACCGCACTTAGAGACAGCTGATTTGCAAATATGTTTATTCTTTTGACGCGAGTTCGATTTCAAGGAGAATCTTGAGCTCATATATTGCAGTTAAATAAACCATGATATGTTATGAGCCATTAGGAATAAACATGTTTCAGATTGCTTATTTAGGAGTACACTCACAATAGAGACGTAATATTTAAAAGTGTTAACACTGACGTAACTAGTAACCTGATATTTGGGGTTAATAATTTGTACGAAAAAGTTTTGTTTCATTTTTTAATAATTTTTTAATAACTTTTTCTAAATTTAGTGCTGTGATATGCAATTGTTGTTCACTGAAGGTGTTTCAATCACATATGGTAAAATGCCAGAAATATTCACAAATTTCTTCTTTTGGCCAATCTGCAAAATGAGTTCCATGCCGATATCAGTTACTTTAGTTTTTAGTGACATTTGCTCAAGTACTGCCATTATTTATTTAAGATTTAAATGATTAGATTGATGCTTTTCATTGCAATGTTGCAATTCCCACACTATGTGTTCAGTTTTTTTGTCGTGATACTCTCTCGACGAAGTTGTTAATAATCTCTTTGGGATTCTCTCACGATCATACAGCATTACAACATGTACCTATTCACTGACTTTCGCTCGCTAGAAGTCTATGTCGATTGCAAGAACGAAATTTGTGTAAAAAAATCAATTTGATGTTAAAGCTTTAATTATAAGATTACAGTATAAATTTTAGGTGATGAGAACTTCCTCATTTGCTTTGTTTTGTGCCATGTTAGTTTTGTCTGCACTTGGCAACTACGACCAGTTATTAAAATAAAATGATTTAGAAAGAAAAGAATGAAGAATTTAATTGTTGATTGTCTTCATCGTTTTCTTTTCACTTAAATGTTAAAGTTGTTATTGTAAGTAGTGTAAAGTGTTTCTGTGTACAAAGATGCAGTTTCTATTTTTGATTATGTGTATATTTTGTACATATTAACTACTTGTGCTTCATGTTTTCTTTCGTGTGAATTGAGTTTTTCACGATAGGTTATTTGTCAGATCAGACAGATCAAGAAGTCTCCTCCTACTCTCAGTATTCGTAGGTATCAAATAGTTATTGCTGTATGCACATTCTAGTAAGGTCGGGAACCCGAGATGACTTTTACCTGTAAAATTTAAATTGTGAAGATTTCTAAAAATCATACTTTACATCAGACAGATGTCCCTATCGTGAAAAACTCGAATGTCTAGTGTTCTGATACCACTGCTTAGTATTAATAACAGGATTCTTCACAGGGATTCTGTGTCAGTGCCTTGTTAAACACATTCATTGCAGTAAGATGCATGTTGTACCTAATCAGACCCAAGAATATCCTAGTTTAATTAATGAAGAACAATCGATGGAGCAATGTAAAGAGAAATCAGAAAGGCTGTGAGAAGTCGAAAAGTGTTTGTTCGTTCTAGCTAGTATTTTTGTAACTATACCTCATATCGAACCTTAACGCCATTGATTTTTTTCATGGCGACTCTTTTTCGTTGTTTCGCAGAGAGACAACTGTACACTGAGCATAATCATGCAAAACGCTTGTTGTATGTGTCAAAAATTTGTATCTGTTCAAATATTTGCACTGCAATATTTCAGCATAAAAAAAGTATAAATTTTCTCAGCGGTAGTAATGCTGAATAAGTTGGATAACTGAAGGTTTTATTTTCTATTAGCTGGTGAAAAAGTACGACGCGTGCACCTGTTGATGGAAATAATTATTGAGAGACTTACGGTTTATTTAGCCAAAGGCCCAAATTTGGTCCTTTTTCCATTGTTGGTGCTTGATCTTGTTCGTAAACCTGTGTTAAATTGTTTGTGCCCCAACGGTACAATATTGTAATAATATGAGGTTCAAATAAAACCAATTTTAATCAAGTCTCATTGGCCAATTTGATGTTGAAATTCAGAAGTATTTTGTTTGAAATTGAAGTTTTAATCAGGTATCTTTTTCAGAAAATTATTCAGAATATTAAATCAACTTCTACAATATGCAATTTTTACAAGAAAATTCAGACATTTTGTAACCGGATATTTGACATGGAATAAGTTAGAACTTTTTTGAGTATTTCTTGCCTGTCAGTCAACCTTTGATGTATTTAACATTGCAAGACATTAATTTAGTCACGCAGAGTTTGTTAATCCTAGAATACATGTATTATAAGGTGAAATGTTGGCTACTTGTGATTGTTGAACTATTTAACATATTGATGATACCTAACCTTGTATCTATCTAACCACTTAATTTATGAGATATATATTGATACAGTCAATGAGAAAATATTGTTTCAAGTAATAATTATTTGATTAGGCGATGTATAATATGCAGTGAGTTCGTTTATTTTTCGTATAGCCAATGTACTTAAGATTTAGTTAAAACATAAATACTGAATAATCTTTAGTGTCTGTGGTTAAAAAGGACATAATATTTCACAACACGACAATTTTTTTGTCTTGTAAATGATGTAAATAGTTGCAGAGTTTGTATAAACAAGGATTGTTTTGTTCACGGTACATTATACTTTTGAAGGTAAAGTGATTGATGTGCCAACATTCAATGATCAATAAAATTAGTTAAATTTATCATGTCGTACGAGGATTGTTTGGGAAAATATAAGACGAACTGCTCTGGCGATAAAAAAAATGTCGGGTGAAATAGTTTTCTTGTTTAAAATGAATTCTGTTCAGTAATAACTGGTTTCCGTAAAGTTCGTAGATATTTTCTCAAACAACTTTCCGATTCCATTTTCAAATTGTTGAGGAAGAGTTTTCGTAATTGTCCTGGTGTAACAGATCAGCTAAGCAGAAAAGTTTGCCAGGATAACAGATATATGTACGGACAATTGTTTTTGTTTGAAATTTACTTGTCAATTTGTCTTACTGATACATAAATCTGTCCATGAGCCAAAATACATACTCAGAAAAGGTAATTACATGTTATGAACAATAATAAATGTTATATTTTAAATTAACCAGAATAGTTTGTTTAAATTATTTTCAAACGCCGCGAAATTTCATCTTTGGTCGATTAAAAAAAAGTGTGCTTACACAATGAGGTTTCTGCTGTGATCATTCCATGTTTCCAAAAAATACAAAAAAAAAACATCTCTGTTGCAAAGAAAATATTTAATCCAGTGTTTTAAAAACAAATCTGCCGGAAAAGATCCCCATAATTAGCCTGGAATTCATGATTTTGGTCAATATTAAAGTCCCTCCATGATGTACAAATTTTACTTTTTGGGATGATTTGAAATGATTCGGGTTTTTCACGATAAGGATATCTGACGCATTTCTGTCAGTTTGAACACACAACCTCCGGATCATCACTCTAATGTTTGGGCAGGAGATTTCTGAAGTGAGTTTCATGCACCACTTCACATCTTGGACTAAGGCCTTAATTTTTGACAAAATTTATTTTGTTCTCTAGTTTTTCACGATACGGATTTCTGACAGATCTGTCAGATCTTTAAACGGATTTCTACTCCTTGCTGTTGTTTGTGTTAATTATTTGACAATGTACCCACAATCTAGCAAGTACTGGAAATATTAAATAACCCTTACATTTAAATTCTAAATT
>JBCAUG010016556.1:0-10891 GCA_038406175.1 Haplosyllis leylae
ACGTGGTTACAAATCGCACTGCCAGTAGGTAAAATTACTGTCAAAGCTGACATTTCAAACGTCACACAAGAACGAAATCAATTCTGTTGTCATTTTCCAAGCTTCCAATTTGTCTATGATATTGGAGCAGCACGATAACTTAAGAAATTAGCTGTCGTTGTTTAAATTGAGCAGTTTTAAGAGCTAGATTGGTTGTTAAAGTACACGGTCTTGCTGGTGCCAACGATACATTACTTTCTGGTGGGCATGTTACCCACAGAATGTTTCTGAAAAAGGCTTTTGTCTCGATCTTATTACTCTCTAATTGACAACATTTTCCTGAAGCTTTCTTAGTTACAGTATTCCAAGGTCCGTAAGTGGCACTCGACAAACGGCTAAACATTAGATTTGCCTTTGAGATATTGTTCTCTGAGCATTGGCGGATCCGAGGGGGGGGGGTCAGTGATGCGCGCCCCCTCTGTGTTTAATTTCTTTCACGTTCATGCAGTTTTCAGAAAAATTTTGGCCGAATGATAGTTTGGTGCCCGCCCTTTGGTGTTGGCGGGCCCCCTCTGGGAAATCCTTGATCCACCACTTTGAGTGAAGTAAAATTAAGCGAGCCTTCGCGATTCTCAATTGAATTTTTTTTTCTAATACAAAGTTCTCTGGCAAAACTGGCACAGAAAAAGTTTGAAGGGAAAAGTTAAAAATAACAAAATATTTTGAAATCATATTCATCTGAACATCTGCACTGAACATGTTATGAATTATCTTGCCCAGAACCATAATTAATTTGAAAGGATCCACAGAAACTTGAATTTCTAATTTTCTGTTCGCTCAAAATCCATTTTCTAAATTGCTTCATCCTTAATCGCGATTAAATTTAACTGAGACAAGAAAGACCTGGCAATAACATTACGATGCATACCGATCACGGCCTCTGTCCCTATGATCATTCTAGACTAGCCCTAGCTGAGGATCAGGCTATGTTGTTCATGGTCGGGGGGGGGGGGTCAGATGAGGTGAATCATGGTCTAGGGAGGGGCTCAGGTCAGGTCAGGTAGATCATGGTCTAGAGGTATTTCAGGTCCAAGGTCGAGCACCATCTCCTCCCCTTCCCCACAAACAGTATGACAGACACTTGTGAACACATTTCCTTCTCTCGTACTACGTACGTGGTGGGTAACAAAACATTAAATTTCTTTCTTGGACACACGCGTGTAATCAATTTACCCTGAAAGTAATGAATCCTTTAGTTTGTCTTCGTTCTGTAATTTTCTGTCCATAACTTGCTTGGATTTCAAGATGGCATTGGACTGAAATGCTCATAAACGTACAGTCGTAAGTAAATACCGCCAATAACCACTGTGTAAACCTATCATTATCTGGGTGAAGTACGCTTAATTCTTCAGGTCTACATGTAAAATTGAGCCATCACTCTTTTGAGAGACTTTTCTTGTGACAGGAATTTTACATTCGACGTGCCAATCTGTCGAAAAGCAGGTACATAACCTTCACTCGCTAAAAATAGATACAATTTGCTCAACAAGTTGCCAAAAAGAATACTGGTGATGAGGAACAAGTGGCCATCAGTATCATGATTATTATAGACACTTTTGGGATGTAATATTTTACCAAGTTGACAATATTTACCAGCAGACATATTTCTGTAACAGTGTGAGCAGTTGCGAATCTAGTTTTTTTTTCTAGAAAGAGGAAATCTGCCCTGTTCTTGAAGGGCACCAGCCATTTACCATTGTGGTTTATTCCTCAAAATACATTTATAAGCTAATGAAAGCGAACTCACAAATTTTTCCAGTGGTTATCTGTTTCCACTCATGGTAATGAATACTTTTCTTTCTATTTTCAGGTATAGTATGCGAATTTGAATTTTGCGTGAAAAGGTGTGAATTTGTATGGAGATGGTCACTTCGGGTATATGGGTAAAATTGGTAAGTATGTTGCGATTATGTTTCACAGCGTTAACCTCCTTTTGAAGAGCGACTACTCAAACCTGAATTTGAAACGTTTACATGTGAATTGATATTCATGTCTCTGGTTGGTGCAAAAGTTACATTTATATCTTAAACAATTAGTACTTGAGTCCCACCTCTAAGGAAAGTAAATAACCAGACATGACCATGTGTTCACAAAAGGGCTGAGACCTCAGAACCTATGTTGTTTCATTTAGGCATTGTTTGTATTGATCACCGAGTTACTCTTTCCGTGCTTAGCCTGGAGACATAAGGAGATTTTTTCCATTTAGATAATGTAGATTAGAACCAAGTGGTTCACAATGGCTAGACTAATATTGAAACTTGTTGTCTGTTCCTTTCGTAACCCACATCAAACAGTAGAGTAATTGAGTTCACTGCTTTGTACACAGTTAGCACTGATAGCTTCAATGCAGTTTCATTTCCTTTCGCATGCACTTTCAATATGTACTCCCAAATGAATCTTAACCATGTCATACTACCATTAGGAAACAATAACGGCCTTTTTGAACTCAAATCCACCCAGACTAATATCCCCTTTTCTGTTATTTTCCTTCTTCATTTATTTTTCCGTGCAGATCCCTTTTCGGGCTACCTTTGAGATTGGTTAAAGTGAAATATAATGTGAGCTTTCTTTAGTTTCCCTAACGAAGTCAGATTTATTTTGTGAAATAAATTCTGCAACATGTATTTCACCTCACATTGTGAACGTTTTTCTGTCAGCAGCGAGAGATTTATGACTAACAGTGCTATACTGTGCTTAATAGGTCAACTTAATAGACCACCAGCATTTTGTCCAGATTAGTCAAAATTAGACACATCTATAACCTATGTTAAGATCGGAACTCGAGTCCGGACTTGGGTTTCCGCAGTTAAGCCACTGCGGAAAAAAACCGCATTGGCGTAGAGTTGCCTGATGTAAAAGACCCTTGAAAGTTAGGAAGTTTAAAAAGCAAGGTTTGTGAGTCGTGCTATTCACGGGTTTCGCAATTCGCCATCAAAATCTGTCATCAATCTTCAGGTGAGACGTAGATATTAAATTGAAATTATGAAGGAAGGCATTAAGTGTCACTTTGAAAGTTTCCTTTTCCTCACTTTGAATACAGGTTTAAATATATTGTATGTTTTCGTTGTTGCCAGCATAACACTAATGTGCAGTTGAACACAATGGAACTGTGTCATCCAATTGGAAACGTGATTAAAATGGTGAAACGTGTATACCAAATGTGAAGGATCTCAAAGCATGAGCGTTTTAGAAAATTTGTATTCAAGGTAAAGGTCTTTCAACCTAACCTACATTTTAAAACGACGCAAAGGCCAGGTGTTATGTGAGGTTACATCTAGAAAGCAAAGAATAAAGACAACCGAAGCTAGTGTAATGTACATATGTGAAACTGAGATGCAGTTTCCAAAGCGCCACTGTTACAGAATCTCTGATAACAACGTTTTCTAAGCGACAAGAGGCAAATTAGGAAAACCGTGGCCCAAGGTTGAACGCTTTGCGGAGGGTTTCACTTCAAATGATAACAACAATGACGACCCTTGGTTCATTTACAACGCGAACAAGAAAAACTAAATGCAAGAAGACAGTCGGCATCCATTTAATCAGACATTGTGTTTTTAACAGGCATTCTATTCCAGAAAAGTTGGCAAAAGGTAATAAATTAAAATATTTCTGTGTGTTATGCATCTTATCGAAAACTTTGGTAATGGAAATTTAGAGATTCCAATAAATTAAAAAAATGTCTTGTGAAAATTGAAAGAAGGAAAAATTCCTGCTTGTGGTGCAGAGCACAGTTTCTATAAGATACATCAATTTACTTTATTTTCTGCAAGTTTAAATTTAAATTAATGAAATGCCAGAAAATTGATTTGATATCGAAATGTAGTCGATGGTACAATACTGGTTTACGGGTTTCTGTAAGGCGATAAATTGGATCTGACAGTAACCAATTGTCGTTCCAGATAGGTTGACGACGTCACAAAAAGTCCCTTTTTGGCATAAACGATGATACATTGGTTAGTTAACCTTCGTGGTAGGAAACTATGGCAACTTACACCTTTAAGTCCCACGTGTAATGTAAATGCCTCACCCTAGACACATAAATTTCGCCTGTATTGAGTGATAATCTCGACACACTAAGTACTATTGAGATACCTTTAATCCCTCGTGTGTTTTAGCAGAGTCTGCCTGCAGAACTTTACCGCTGCATCAAGCACTATCGGCGGATGTAGCGCATGACACGATCTACAGATGGTCTGTCGCAGACTGTTGCACAACTACCGTTCGCTCAATTCCTAAATGTGAAACATTCACGGATGTGTTGATTGCCTCCCTTCATTTTCGTTTTCATGACTGGAGTATTGATATCTATACATTTGAATTAAATTGCAATTTGCCAAGTTACATTTTTCTTCGAGTGGCTGTCTAGAATCATCTAGAAATTTCTTCTTTTTTTCAATTAAAATTTCCAGCAATGTTTTCCTTTTCATGTGAGTTTAATTACTACAACTGTATGAAAATTGAAGTGTCGGAAAGGAAATGTGTTTTCAGTCAAAAATTGCGTTTGACTCTTCCAGGTTTACGTAGCTGGAATGTAGAATTTTTGATGATCACTTTCGGGTGATACGTTATCCTTGTTGTATCAAAATATGGACTGAACAACAGAAATGTTTTAACTTTTTAAGTCAACCTACAGTTCTACAGTAAAATCGCGATTCTCCTTTCAAGGATTAATTTCAGAGAACGAATCTGTATTTCATTGGTGAAATGTTTGCCATTTGTATGATATTTTTCCTTTGGTATCTAGTTCAATGATCCATCTGTGCATGCAGCGAGAAGCAGAACAAATTCAATAATAAATCTTTAGTCACGATTCTGGTTTAACAAATTTTTTACGTTGCCTAATGCATCATCACAAAAATAACAATGAAAATGAAACTGATCATTTTAACTGGAGAGAAGTCCAAAATTTATCATCTTGGAGAAGCCATTACGATACATGACGGCTACGAGAGCAAGCAATAAATCACAGATATTGTTTTACTTAAATTGATCATTTTTCATACCACACAGGAAAGGCCTGTGGCGACATTTAACGCCTTAAAACTTTCACCAGTGATCCTCAAATCCTTAAAACCATGCGAACACGCTTCGCTAATATTGTGATGCATTGATTTGAATTGAGAACAAAAAGCTGAAAGGTCACAACATTAGTCAATCAATTTAATTTTGTTTCCTTGACTTTTAGGAAGTTTAAAAGAATTTCATATCTCTATTTTTGGAATTCATGAGACTATTTCTTTTTTCTTTGAATAGTTACTGATTGCCTACTCTTCAAGCCGCCTTTTTTCGCCTGGAACGCTTGAAGCAAAACACATCGCCTGCAGAATGGGGTCTTCTGTTCTGAAGTACTTTACATTATTTTCTCGGTATAATTACCCATATTTTTCTCAGGACAAGTCCCCAGGTTAACAGTCGTGTTGCAGTCTTCTATTTCATGAAAAGGAATAGTGTTGAGTGCAAATAGTTTGACCCTTTGTGTCTTTCGGATCATTGCGGAATAAGCTTGCCGGACATTCCTTCGGCAGTTTGATCCTAATTTAGCACCTAGCTCTGGGATAATAATCCATTTAATGGGAAAAGCTGCTTTGCTCTACCACTTAGTTTCCCGAATCATTTACAACAAATTCCGATAAGATTGTCAGAATCCGAAATGAATCAATTCCTCAGTTGGACAGGACAGTCGCTGACCCGAGAAAGGAAGTACGAAGCTGTCTTTAATAAGATTACATTCGACCAAAGTGATTTCTTTCAACAGCCAATGTGGGATGAAGAATTAGAATTTTCTCAATGACAAGAAGGCCTTCCAGTAGGAGGCACACCGCTCCCATCTACCGTTCTATCTAGGCCCCTTTCCTGGCTGGTTCTTGCGGGTTGATTCTTCCGACGGCAGGACCAACCTAGCTGGTCCTTTCTAGCTAATCCTTCCTAGGATATGCCAGGACTTCCTTCCTGAGTGACCCTTCCTGTCGCACTGCATTATAGGATAGGTTCCCAGTGCATCACGAGATGAAGATCCTCCCTTGTGGACAGAATCACATGCACGACAGAAAACATCACCTTTCAGTACGGGAATAGTAATAGATGTAAACTGTCAACAAAATTCATTATTTGGACCTGGTTCTTGGAACCAAGTGTAAGGTCATTCTGGATTCTCAGATAAAAGTGTGACCTGCTCCCAAATACGAGATCAGTGGTCACCAACTTTGCTCTTTTAAAAGATCCAGGAACTTTTTTTTTTTTGAGAACAACTTCAAACTTAAAAAATCTATCGGAAGCTTTATTGTGCTGCACATTGTTATGAAATCAATTAAGTGCGTGGCAAACCAAAGAAAAGAACTTTATTTAAATTCAGACCCTTGTGCTATTTTGAGATATTGAAAGCTAAGTTTTGAAACAAACTCTGTTCTAGTAAAACAAAAGAAATTCCCTGTGCTTCGTACGCAACAGATCTGTCGGGATTCGACAAGTTCTCATCTGGAAATGTTATTTGCCACAATTTCCGTCGACAGAAGATTTCCACGTGAGATTTCCTGCATTGTGTTCGAGCTGAGTGGGAGCTTTGTTGATGCCATTAACACAATTACTGTTATTAACAGGACATGTTGACTTCTGAGGATGCCTAGAGATATGTGTGTTGGGCCAAATAGACAAGGACAAATATGATGAGACGAGTCCTTTTTTTTTAATGGAAGGAGATGTATTTTATCTAAGCTGTTATTCATTGTTGTGGAGGGTATGTGCAGGAATTGAAGAGCGGATTTGTTCGGTGTAGTTATTTTGCATTGTAAATGTTGATAATGTTCGTGCCTTACAAGCGTCTCTATTTTAAAATTAAAAGTTTGATAGGGAACTAAGCCACTCATTTTGCACCCCACATCAGCAAAGTTTGGACTGAGGAACTGAATTTGGCAACCTTTACCGGGTGTCCTTGAGTCATGGTAGTCTTTATCTGGGTTACATTCAATTTATTATAGTATTTAACCTATTTCATGTCATTTTACATTGGTATTTTGCCTAGTTTCGTATCATAACATTGGTACGGGGCCAATCAGCAAGGGCATTAACCCCGTGTTCTTCCAGAGAAGTCACTATTTGATGCCCTAGATTGAAACAGTATATCTTATCATTGCTGGTCAAGAAACCCAGTGTTCAATATTGTGAAATGTCTTATACATTTACAAAATTGACCTCTAGAGCTGGAGACAATGTATAATGTTGAGTAATATATAATTCTGAGCACATTCACAAAGTATCCACTTGTAGCAATGAGTGGGTCGCTTCTACAGTGTTCTTCAGAACACATCTATGGCAAGAAATTTCTTTGTGGTCCCGCAATTGAACCTCGATTGCAGTTTTTTTTTCTGAATACCGAGGGCTCTTAGCGTAGAACTGAATCTAGGTGGATTAATCTCAATTGGAAAATTGAGGAGCAGTTGTTCGGGAAGACGATTGATTAACCTTAGTAGCAGTTTACTTGAAAATCCCACGTGGACTTGAAATTGAAACTGAATAAAATGCGGAGATTATTTATGTATCAGAGACAGAGATTTTAAGACCCAATTTAAGAAAGGTGATGATTGACAAGAATTAAATTTGAAATTTTTAATTGCATTCGTTCTCATGGAAACATTTACGGAACCACTGTTACTTTTATGAATGTTCGAAGCAGTAGAAGTTTGAACTACACTTCATAAACGAAAAACTTTGGTCAGCTATCAATTGCGAAGAAAGATATCGGAATAACATTACGTTGCCGTGCAAAAAAGAACCGTTGTTTGTAGCGAAACTTTTGCTCTCGTTGCGTCATTGATTGTGATGCTTGTTGCTGAGTCGTCAACATCTGTCTGCTCAAGTCTTTAATGTTCCATAAGCTCCTGCTCAATAATACAGCAGGGAAATAAATAAACCCAGACCAGCTGACATCGAGACCACTAATGTGGAACTGGAGAACTATAAATATACTGTGCAGATTTCTACATGAAAGAAAAAGAAGAAACGATGATGGACTACCAATTTTTGGTAGTCTTCTTAGGTTGCACTGATTCAACTATTCATTCGTTCAAGTCGCAACCGAATTTCCTCAGACCCTTCTCGGCTTAACTCTTCGATTAAAAGAAACAAAAAACGATTTTTTTCAATGGATGCTTTTAAAATTCTACCACACCACTTGCTGTCGGATTGAAAACCCTATTAGTGCTCTTCATTTCTTACTGGATTTTACTGGTGTTTTTAACCAAAGAAATGCGTGATGATTAAAACGAATTTCTATTTTTCGGACTACTTTCTTCATTGATGTATCATTATCTTGAAATATATTTGAAAAAGTTCAACACTTAAGAAATTATGAAATGGTGTTCGTTGGTTTGTCTTTGCACACAAAGTCAATGATTTTGTTATTCTGTATGGATTGTCATTCAGTAAAGATTCCGTGAATATGGTACAGTGATACATATATAAGTGCAGTCTTCACTTACAGTATTTATCAAAAAGATGGCCTATCCTGAACGTAAGTATTTGGACAAAAAAATTGCAGTTGCTTTTGATGTAGAAAATGAAGATATCATTATACTTTTTGACACGAAAGTCCCACGTTTGTTGCCAAGGACGATTGTGTCTTTTTTTCGTTTAAGTTTCATTTAAGAGGCTTGTTAAATATTTAATGATGTAACTGAGAGTTTATGAAGCAGCTCAAATCTTTTGATTATCTGTTCAAAGTTACCGTTTGATATCAGATAACACAAAGGCAGGCTTGCAAAGTTTCTTCTGAAACTGTAAGATAGGTTTTGTTTTAGTGGTTGAAGAATATTAAATTTTTATTTCTTACCAAGATAAACTATGGATATTGATCCGTAAGTGGCGTGACAAGTGACTATCAGCAGCAATAGCAGGACAAAACGCAAAATTACCTGAAAAGGTTTCCAGACAAACTGTGTGTAAGTTTTATTTAAGCGTCATTTTGATTGTTTTGAAATTTAAAAAAGCGTACTATGTAATCAACACAACTGTTGAAACAATTACGTTTATCAAGTTAATAAAGATTCTCCTTTTGATTAAGCGGTTCATCTTTGTGGTGTCTCTTAAAAAGAAACTATGTTCAAACCAACCAAATTTAATTTCATTCAACTAGGAATGATCAGTGATTTTGCGAACGTTTTGTAGTGTAGGATGTCTCCATGACAAAGAACTTAATTAAAAGAATGTAAATCTTCAGTTTGTTTATCGGGAAATATTTTCTTGCAAAGAATCTCCCAATTGCCAGTTGGAGAAGTTGAACAGTTAGTACATCGCACCATGTGCCACAGCTGCGGACAAGTGTCTGATTCAGCGTGGAAGCACTACGTATGGACTGATCTGATGCGAAAACTAATCTGAGGCTCAAATAAGGGATTATGGCAACACAATAGTACTTATTATACCCACAGTATCAGTCAATACCTGGGGTCATTTGGTGTCTACTACTGCATACTTTCAGCACTAAAGAATAGGTACACCGAATGTACTTATTCCCCATTTAGAGCTTTTGGATTCATGCTGTACATGTTTCGGTTTAGTCTGAAATTCATGCTGAACATGTATGTAACTTAAAGTTGTAGAGGCGGCTTTACAATCAAAATGTCTGTCTTTTGTACAAAATGATTTTTTTAAAATCAGAACCGTTATGACAATTTTATGTTGGCAGGTTTGCTGTTCAACTTGCTAGTATTTTGCAAATTTGAGAAAACTTCGAAGCTCATGTAGAAAATTTGAACGGAGCAGATGCAGCCGTTCGGTGTAGACAGAAATATCCTGGGAATTAGTACTATTGTCATTACACTATACTTTGTCTGACAATTCAATAAAATGTTCAGTTGTAGTGCTAATGTAGAGTGTATTTTCTAGTGCTTTTCCACCGCTTTTGTAAATTTTGCTACAATTTGGTTGTTTAATTGACTTGATTAGCCTTCCACACTTTTTAGTCGCGCCGCTTCTACGAGCAGAGCGACTTATCTGATCACTGTGGTGTCTGTGTGGTTGTATGCTTGTATGGTTGTCTGTTAGCTCAAATATAAAATTTCAAAAATTTCATCTGATCTCAAAAATTCCAAAACGAGAACATGTTTCGGGCCATTCTGAGCAACTTTCATGGTCCACACAGTTGAGTAAATTTATCATGGTCCATGCAGTTGGTACTCAGAATATTAGTTCCCAACAAATTTCACATTGTCCATACAGTAGATACTCAGAGTATTAGTTCTCAACAAATATCTCATGGTCCCTGCAGTTGGTACTCAGAATATTAGTTTCGAACAAATTCCACATGGTTCATATATACAGTTGGTAATCAGAATATTAGTTTCGAACAAATTTCACATGGTCCATACAGTTGGTACTCAGAATATTAGTTCCCAACAGATTTCAAACGGTCCATACAGTTTAGAAAATTATCACACTGACATAAGGTATACATGATAATGGCATAACGGAGTTTTCTTTGTAAATGGAAGTTTACAGAGTTAATCTCGTTTTTAGTGATTGCTGAAGAAACCAAAGCACTGAGCCTCCCAACACAATGTGACAAAAGTACGATCTATTTGCTTTATTTTCTTGAAAGATTGATACAGGAGCAGAAGAATTGAGCTGTGAGGGTTAGCAATCTGTTGAATGTATTAAATCAGACTTAAACATGCTACTGTTGATGACTGCTATTGATATCTGACAGGTTGTCTGCAATAAATTGCCATCTGTCTGAAAGCCCCTACCGTACAGTAAAATTCTCATCAAAACAAGACAAAAATGTTCTTTAGTTCAGGTCCCCTTTTACATACAGTGTAAGAACCCCGAAAATATGGGATTTTGATATAGAACCAGTTTT
>JBCAUG010016567.1:2758-25133 GCA_038406175.1 Haplosyllis leylae
AATTCTAATGTTTTTGAACTAACATCCCTGGATGTTTTTCACACTATTGGGCCTGTTTGTGGCCCACAGAATCATTCTTGTTGTAGCTTTAGATTATGAAAAGACCAAAGTCAATACATATCTTAAACACGAAGCAGAAGGATTACCCACTTTCAAAGGGAACTCATAAACAGCTGACTGATTTGCAAGGTGGTAGAACACGATATCTGGGTTGGTTCACTCAGGGAACTGACACTGATATTTCAGCCTGATTACAAAATACAATTTATACCCTTGGACAGGGCTATACATTATTTAAAGTGGGTCATTTCAAAAGGGATGTCGTTGCTTCTCATATAAATTCTTCTTGAAACAAAAGTTATATTTTGCTGTGTTAAATTAGAGATGGATTGCGATATGACAAATATGACAAAACGAAATTTTCCCAATGCACATATTTCTGATGCAATTTGAAAATTATTCTCATAACTTTTGGTTTTCATATTTTAATGTATGTGTTTCCTAAGGTGTTGTAAATTTCCTCAAATTTATGTGATTTACAATCATATTGGAATATATGATATAAACGACCAAGTCTCATGAAACCTCCTTCCAGGGACCTTTCCTATTATACGGCAAATCTATTCAAGAACGGCTATCGTAAATACTAGGTTCTTAACGTCACACCGACCTGGCCAATTCTCAATGAAATTTCAAAAAATCTAATCTAATCTATTAATATTATCTTGATTTCACATAAAGCAAACGAAAACGAATTTAAATAATTTTTGTTTTTTGATTGAATTTATTGCTTTTTTTACACTCAGATGCAATACTGAATGCAGAAGGTACTGGTAGTTGGTATCCGGTGTTTTGAGTCTTTAACATCACAATGTTAGCATCTACAACAGTTCAATATTAATCATTATCGAGATCAAATAAGAGTAAAGGATACCAACTGAAATTCTTCGGTCCTCTGAGCACAGTCCCTGCAAATAAAGCACGTACTTATTAATTTTTGGGTACACCACTTTCCTCAGCATGATATGTTCACCTTTGCCTCTAGTCCCTGGAAAACACATGCAGAAATTACATATCTCTCCGTTCGGACACTCATAGTCTGTCGTACATTCATTACGCACAGGAACACCTGTAATAGTTTGACAGTGGCTAAGTAAAGATATCATTTAAATCAAATTTGCAACATTTTTTCCCTTCAGACACATCAAAAGATAGCACATTCGAGAGGGTATTAAACGTTTCTGACTGAGTTTTATCGCAGTGGTCAATGAAAAAATATTTTAAAGCATAGAGACAGGAGTAAGGAAAACATTAGTCTAAAAAATAATAGTGCACCTGTTATATTTGACACTGGGGCGATCCCGCCTATTTTTCCAGTATACTAAGTATGGCTCTGACATTCACAGATTTTCCAACTGAATGTGGGTCTTAACCTTGTGCACCGAAAGAAATCTGTGAATAATAGGTACATCCCTAATATATTTGTAAATGATCTCATAGACGCCTATTAATTGTAAAACTTGAGTCAGAAACTTTTGAAACCCTAGCAAATGTCAGATTCTTTTGACGTTCCTTCAGGGTGATTCAGCTCTGCATTAATTATACTCTCAACAACTCAACATTTGATGCCCGAGAACTGTTTGCACTATTGATTTAAATTACAAGCCCATTTTGACTATTGTTACTCTAAATTATTACAGTACCTTTCGATTGCGTTTGCCTTACAGAAACATCTTCAATTGATATAAGGTTTCAATTAAGATGTGGTATTTGAGTCTCGTAATAACAGAAGCAAACATTTAGTGGAAGTTGTACCTTCATTCAGCTGGAACATAACAGCCAGAAGAACAATAGCCAAAGCAGTGCAGGAGATTTTCATTGCAGTACTGTTACTTCTTACTGTTAAAGAAGAAACGCAAAACTCTTTTAGTGTTTAAATCTGATTTGATCGTTTAAGATTCATAGACGAAGAGAAACTTACCGAATTGAGCTCCAACTCTGTAAAATACTTTTCAATCGGTCGGCCAAGTTTTATACGCATTGCAAAATAAATTAATAAATTACGTTTTCAAAAACGTGACTTGCTTCTCAGGAGAATTTTAATTTTCCAAGATTAATTGCAGTCTACGTGAAAATGAAAGTTTTATTTCATATTTTAAGCAAGAATGACTCATATCAGAAATGTTTTTGTTTGAACAGTCATTTAATAAAGATGCTCTTATCAATATATATTCTTCCAAAAACCATCTTGATCATACACTTGTTTACTGTTCGTGTCTTGGGGACTTGAAGCTTGAAAATGAAATTCATACAAAAATAGTACACGTCAAATGTTTCATGCTTCTAAGCTCATGCACATCACAACCCCACTCTTAATATTATCTGTTGAATTGAAAATGATTGCAGTCAAAATTTGCAAATATTATTTGTTCTACACTATGCATGGTTTGCATTTTTTTCCTGAACATAAAGTGACCATTTGTCAAGCGAACACTCATCCGAAATCGATTGCAAATAATCCATAATTTAATGTCTACCATTTTTATTTTTTTAGGTTTAGCCAGAATACAACACTTATACAAAATGATAAATGTTCTCGGGTGGAATGTTATTGTGGATGGAGTAAAATTAATGCAGGTAAGGATTACCATTGACCAATCATTACTTACCAAACAATTACTGTGTGTATTCAATGACATTTTCCTGTTCAAAGAGAAAGAATAATGTGCCACAAATTAAAAATTTAATATCGGTAAAAATAAAGAATATGAAATTTTCTTGAATATAGTCTGTTCGTTTGAGAATGAATTTTACTGGCTCATAGAGTCCGCTTATTGGTGGCTCCAAAAAGCTACCTATTTGGTTTGCTGGTGGGGTTTTAGGAGACGTACTGGGGTAGAGGAATTCATTGCACAGGAATGCACGCAGACAAGAACACCAAGGGATTTTACATTGGTGCCGACAAGCGGCCAAAGTGAACTTATTTACTGCTGTTGATATGTATTTATGGATAGGGGAAAATCCTCCTTTTGTAGAAATGTGAACGATTCTGTTTGGTTAGCCACGGGTTGCACAGGTGACAGCTAAATTTGCGTGAAATCCTGATTCGCCTGATTCCTGCTTTTTACTGTATTTACAGATCGATGATTCCTACGATGTTTTAAGAAGTTTGGATGAACGCTCTTCGAAAGGAAACAAGAATATTGTTTTGGACCTGGCTTCCGACAAAGAACTTCAGATTGTACTAAGACAGGTGTGTATGTTCAAAGGATTCAATAACATTGATGCCACGTTACAAAAAGTTAAATAACCTATCATTTGCAATAGAATGATAGAGACATAGCCCAGGAAAGTTATCAGCTGTCTCGGGAATAGTTCCCCAAAACGTCCGACTCACTGATTTTGCGTAAATGTTGTGACGTTCATTTGCTATTCTCTAGCGGATGTTGCTGGAACTTTCACAGATATCTTAAAGCATTATATTCTCCTAATGACTCCTGGTATATTTGCCAAATGTATCTTGTAAAGAATTACCTTTAAAAAATTTTACAGTTCAAACTCAGACAGTGAATGTCCCACATTCACAGACAGGTAACTCTACTAAAACATTTATAATCACCAAATAATCATGTCTAATTCTTGTGAAGCAATACCCATTGAAGTATAAGGGAGACGAAAGGTTAGAAAGATAGCTTAACGATCAATGGGCAACTCTTGGTAATCAGCTAAAAGCAGCAGTTGTTATTGTCTTGAGGGATTGACTGGGATCTAATTCAATCAGAGATGGGAGAGATCCCACGGGGAGGGGAGCAGGTGGCCCTGTCTGCTTTCATGTGTCCCCCTTGAATATATACACACACTACTCCGCAATAACGCCTATAGAATGCAGCCTGCCACAAGTCTAGGGAGAAACATTTCACCTGATAACATTCTTTATGCAGTTTATGGTTGGTTTACATGACTTGAAATTAAGTAGATATAGGGACATAGAAATACATCGAAGTAGACTTGCTGTGCTATATGTATCGGGTGTTTAATGTTGTAGGCCGACTGGTTCAAAGTATTAAATAAAAATTACAGTTTGGCAAGTGAGCAATAAGCCTTTACGTAACCAACCCTCTTTTTATCTGTTTTTTTATTTGTTTCAGATCATCAATTTAGGAATGAACAGAAACAATTATCACTATGTTCTGGGAACGTTGGTAAGTTGTCTTCGGAAAAATGTCTCGGTGATGGTTTTCCATAAACCAAAAGTAACACAGACCTTTCATACTCTTTGTCTTTTTTGTGACTAAGTCTTGAAATTTGCAGAGTATGGATGAGTTAGATCTGGATGATTTCCAGTATGGCGGTGTAAATATGACAGGATTCACACTGGTCAGTGTGGACGACGATAAGGTGCAGACGGTTCAACGTGAATGGTCGCGACTGAACCCAAATTACTGGAGAGGAGCTGGAACCGACAAGAAAATCAAAGTAATACATTGTTATCTTTATGTTAGTTCGGTGAGAAACATAATTATTGTGCATTGGTAGTGAAATGTGTCAGGATTTCCAAAATTTTAGAGATAAAATGTGACCGTTTTGCTGGATACTTGAGATCAAACAAGAGCACATAAAAGAGAAGAGAAAAATGCTCTTTTCTATTTGTCGTCTTTTATCATCATGTATTCATCTTATAATTACATAACATTTCTGGTTCTATCTGTGCCGGGAAACACGCCCATCTATTGCTTTGATTTCTGCTGAATACCCTACTTAATACATTTACGATATTGGCTGATACAAAAATACTGGAGAGAAATATTAAGTAAGAGCCACTTAAGAATTTCCTCACATTGGCAATTTAGGCTTATGCTCCAAATCGGGAAACCTCGAAGTAAGCAAAATATTGAAGGAATCTTGGCAAATTATATACAATAACTCCACACAGTTTCTGACAGATTGAATATTTGAAAAGGCTCTACATTTGTAATGTAATCCTATTTACGTCACCACACAGTTTGTTTGTAGAAGTAATTGTCATGATAAAGTCATTAATTACCCTACAGAAGTCATTCCATGCCTCACACCGGGTTCAATGTCCGCCTAGAAAATACCCATCCGTCACAGCAGCAAAAAACCTTCACAGACGTCAATTCATATCTAATGTAAAGTTAACGAAACTGTTTTATTCAGATTGATCTCTTCTAAACCCATCACTTTAATGTCAGATTTCTGTCAAAATTTGTAAATTAAAGAACCTACTTAGCTGCTTATATTTGAGGAAGTAAACCAGCCAAAGTTGCCACTTCCTAGATAAATCAGTTACAAGAAACAGATGCTTTGTCCTAAATTTGATTCAAACTAAATCATCACAGTTGTAATGACACACAAAGTTGAGTAATCTTTGACACCATACAGTAAGGATTCAGCTTTGAAATTCTAGGTCCAAGAAGCTATGCCTCTCACAGTAAGTACAGGAAACTTGAAACGTAGGATGATAATTACCCTTCCTAGCCATAACATCACCTTCTCAGTGCAAGAGCTGTAAATATCACCAGCATCCACATAAGCAACGTGTGTTTTGATAATTTATATGAAATTTGCTCTTCCGGCAGCTTCAGCTAATTTCATATTAAATTATAATGTCACGTACTTTTGCCGTAGTCCTGAATTTAAATACAATATCAGTTTCGTTTGGGTGTCAATTACAATACTGCAAGTTTACATTTCACCTACAAAATTTTACGTGTATTGTTTTGGAAATCATCACATCGTTGATTTTACCAAAGAATATAACTAATTGAATTCACTCCATATAAGCATGTCTGTCATAAAGTACCAACACATTTTTATTTTCAATTTGCATGAAGATGATGTTTCACAAAAAAATGAAATTGAAGTTTCTGAAATTCCAGCTGAATTTTATCAACAACTTCCAATTGCTGTGTGATGAATACGACTTTGACTTTGTTGTAGCAAATGCGGCTTTGTAGCCGTGACCTGATACTAACCCATACTGTTGTTGGACTGCCCTTTAACACAATAGGTACTACTTAAGTAATTTACAGTCTGCACAAGGCAGGTTGTTACTCTGCAGGCAATTTCCAGTTTTATTGCAGCTGTAGATCCATTAGTAGAGTAAACATGAGATGGGACCGTAAGTGAAACACCGGTAATGGGTGAACACCCATATCTGGGCGAAGAATACTCCAGGCATTTTATCTGCTATTGTTATCTAACTGATTGAACCTCATCATGTTAAGGGTTTTGACTAAATATATACTGTGAGGACAAATTCTAGTAGTTTGACAATGAGATCAAGTAAGAAGATGAGTTCAAATCACATTTTACTGAAGTTGGAGATGTATAAATCAAACAGCTGAAGCTTCTCCGTGATTCTGAAATGGAGTAAAGGAGTGTTTACACGTAGCCTTTCTTCAGCCCGTTATTAATAACACAGCGTATTTTAATAACGCAGTGTTTTTCAGTTACCATTGTGTTAATGGTGATGATGTGAAAAAATGCATACACCTCAAACACTCAGAGAGTTTTCCAGTTGGTCTTTCTTTTCAATGTGTGGGTGGACACAGAATTGATAAAAAACATTTTTCACGAACATTGTAGAATCAGATAGTTTTCACTTTAAATAAAACATAGCACCTATCTCACATAATACCAAAAACACTCGCACGATAGCTGATTTTTGATGACGACATAATGTCCCAACACTTCACATAACCACCATAGAAGAAACGGGAGAAACTGAAACACGTATTACCACTCACGCAGTTTAGTTGGTTTTAACATTCAAACCTTCTGACAGCTGAGTAGATCAATGTAAACTAGACGTTTCCTGAAACATATGTTAGTTTGAATAATTCGTTTCTTCAATTATAACATTTGGGTTACAACTACATGTAGATAAGACGCCATTCGCTCTTTTAATGGTTTTTATTTTCAGTATTATTATGAATAAAAAATTTAAAGACATTTTCAAGCAGGATTTAAAATAAGTTTTAAAGAAAATTAAAGAAATATGACACTTGCATTTAAAATGAATTGCATTTGTATTGCAGCTCGAGGCAGCTTTAACCATGGATGCCGTCAATGTGATTGTTCGTAGCATCAACCGAATACTTTCCGTCAACCCCAACAAGTTCCGAGGAACGTTCCGCCGAGGCCAAGTCTACAACAACGGTTCCCGAGGTATTCAATGCAAGAATGATCCACCGATACCTTGGACCCACGGACCTGATATAATTCAAGCCATGAAAAACGTATGTAGGAAAAAGTCTTCAATTCTGATATAATAATGTCTTACTAGTTGTAGCATGTGCGTCACAGTTGTGGAATCTACTGAAGTGAATATTGAAAACCATTTTTGTTTTTAAATATTACTTCGCAGATTGAATTCAAAGGTGTAACGGGATGGATTGCATTTGACGAAAGTGGATTCAGGAAGGATTACCAATTGGATGTCTTGGAAGTTAGTCTGGGAAGTAGACCAACAAAGGTGAGTGTAGATTTTTGAAATCAATTCAATAATTTAAGGCTGTTTGACAAATTCTGAAAAATTAATTATCTAGAAATAATAATAATACTTATATGTCATGAAAATAATTTAAAACTGCAATATAATGTGTATCAAAACAATTATTTTTACTGCAAATATGTTTTGTAAATAAGTGTAATTTATCTTTCTTTTCCAATTTTGCTAACATCGTCTAACGAGGAGAAAAAGTCAATTTTGTTATTTCTGTGGTCCAATTTTCATAGGTGACGGCAAGAAATAGTAGAAAACATTGTACATAGTTGTATGTAGTATACACAGTAATTCTGTAGTCAATTGGATTGTCTTCTAGATAGGGTTCTGGAATGCCAAGGGAGGATTGGACATCACTCCCTTACAAAGAGTGTCCGAAAAGCTCGTACCCAATGGGAATAGAACCAGAATAATGACCAGTGTTATAGTAGGTATTTCTAACGATTTGGCGCACCGCTGTTCGACCTACATTTTTGCATCATTGGGAGTACTCGTTTTTCAGCCAAAAATCGACATTGTCCAAACTGCTATTCGAGTGCAACCAATTGTTATATCTTTTTATGTCTGTGCATTCGTGTCTTCTGTCCTTTTTGATTTTATGTTTCTTCTTTTTTGAATAACAAATTTTCTTCTCAGACATATACTGTTCTCTAAGGCATTCTGCGGTGCTTGCATGGACATACCCCATGACCATAACCACCACTAAAACCACTGATTGAACCATGCATTCGACCAGACGACAACCCTGCAGCTGAGATTGAAGCAACTATCCCCGTTGCCGCTCTACCCCGATTTCTTACTGGAAAAAACCCTCATGGGACAGACTATGCAGCTTGTATTTACTACGTGTTTTGCTTGTTTGATTTTTTACCTGTCCTCTCTACCTTTGGTCAGATTGGCTCATGGACCCCTAAGAAAGCTCTGAGCATCAATAAGGTCACTCAAGGCGAGGACAGTACGAAGGAACCGGCTGGGAACCGCACACGCGTCGTCACTTCTATATTTGTATGTACTTCCCTTCTTTTGCTCTGCAGGATTTTACATCGTAAATTGTGTATCAAGCCAAAAAGACGGAATTTGTAGGAATGAAAATTAAATGCCCACGCACTGTGAAAAAGACAAACTTTCAAAACAAACGAGACGGCCTACCTACCTGACCGGTGGAGGGGCAGGTTGGGTCACCTACCTACCTCGCCTGAGTAGTGGTGGGGCAGGTCACCTACCCACTTGGTTGGGGGTGGGATAGATCACCTACCTACCTGACCGGGGGGTGGGTGGGTTGGGTCTCCTACCTACTTGACCAGGAAAGGGGTGGGTGTGGTGGGTCACTTACCTACCTAGCAGGAGGGGGGTGTGGTGGGTCACTTACCTACCCACCTGGCGAGGCCCTCTTTATCCTCGATCACGTGAACACGTTACCTTCCTTCGCACTGCACACGTGGTCAGTAATAAAGTTGGCAAAATTTTTGCAGCTTCCAAATTTCGACCGTCTGTACCATTTTACGATGTCTCTAGTACTCCTTGGTAAACAATCATGTACATTTCAAAATGTTTTCGGAAATGATCACAACAAATTGACGAAAAGTCTGAAATGTACATGTCATCATCTATTATTTTCATAGTTGTATCGGCTATTTCACATTTTGCTAGGAAACGTAGCTACTAGGATTAATTAATTTCACACTTATTTGCATAAATATAATTTTCCGAGTTAATATTTTAGGCGTTTATCTTTTACTAGTAGTGATTTGTTTCACTTAGCGCAAAGCAAGCGCTGGCAAATGAGCGATGTATTTAAAAGCGTTTTTATCCCTTGTGTTTTTTTTCTCTAAGACCAGAATTGGAATTGAGTTTTGCAACACAAATGTAAATCACTTCAATTTTTGTCTTTCACATAAGAAAGAAAAAATTTTTATGTTTTCCTTAGTTGCTGTGATTTTACAGTTTGCAGTGATGCGATTGTAGAATGAATGTGTTTTAGTTTTGCTAGTCCTTACAGTTTTGAAAAAAAAACTTTGTTTTTTTATTGAAAATACTAAAATACTAAGAACATTACAAAGGTGTCACATTAATGATAAATATGAAAATATGAGCGTCACGTAGTTTTCAATGTTACCGAAATAACACAAGAAAGTCATCCTGTGTGACCGCAAGAGGCGTACCGCCCGCTATGCAGCAAGTACTCACTCTTCTGTACTGTCTCCGCTGGGGGGAGGGGTACCCCAGTCCTAGGCAGGGGGTGTACCCCAGTCCCAGCCAGGTGTGGTACCCCAGTCCCAGCTGGGAAATGATCTGGGACCGGAGACCAGAGATGAGGGAAGGAACCAAGGTACACCCCCTAAAAGGACCTGGGACTAGAGACCAGGGAAAGAACCTGGGCCTGGGTACTCCCTTCCCCCCCAAAAAAAGGACCAGAGACCAGGGAAAGAACCTGGGACTGGGGTACCCCTTCCCCCTCATGTTGACAGTCAGACACCTGTGAAAACAGTACATTTACCATGCTTTAGATGCGGGCGGTAAAAATTGGAAATGTATAAACGGCCAACTGGACTGCTTTGCGCTTTCTAAATTACGATTATCCAGTGAGACGTGACATTTTCCGTTGTGTCTTAATCCTTCACATTGCCGGGTATTCTGACTGACCGAGGCACGTAAACGTGAACGGGTAATAAGAAGCCGAAGGTCTTTGTACTATGGCTTTGTCAATGCTGCCATTATAATTCATTAAGCACAGACAAAAGTCCAGATGTCAACAAAAGGGTAAATGATGGGGTCTTGCAAGGTTTGATTTTATCAATTATTGACGGTGTGCTGTGTTAAGGGCCTGCGGAAACCTGATAAGTTACGGAAAGCCGAAGGCCAATCCCAGGAACAGATTCTCAGAAATACGAGCTAAAGCAGACGATTTTACCGGTGTAACATTTTCACTTGAGCGAGATTCCATAACCTCACCAGTGCAAATGTAAACACTTGTTCCGATTCAGTCCCTCTGGGGTATACACACTGTGCAGAGCATCCACAACACTTCTCATGTACACAGGAAAATGATGGCGTATCAGAACGTTACACGTTCCAAGTTTTAAACTATTTATTCCTTTTACCTGTCAATTTGAAGACTTCTGCAAAACAGATTTGCAATGCATTGATGATGTCTAGGATTGTGTGTGTTTCTTATATCTGAAATACTTGGCTATTGAGTTTTGAAATGAGAAGTAGATATTCAGTAAAACACTTTTCATTTTGACTACGATATTAAACAATGCGAACAGTCAGAATTTTTAGAGGGGTTCATTTTCCCTGCAAATATTGTCAGAATTGAGGTAATTGAAAAGAACAATAAATCACAGGGGAACAAATCTGCAAGGAATCTGAGATCGCAAGTCTTTATTAAATTATTGCAAGAAACAGCAAGATTTCCAGGGCAATAATTTGGCCAGAGTTGCAAAGCTCATTTCATTCATTTTAAACAACGTGTTTTAATTACCGGAAGTAATCCATCTCAGGACTAAGTTTAGACAAGATACTGAAAACCACATGGATAATGTTGCCTGAATTAGACTGATTCTATAACTTAATCCGAAACATATAAGTTGAATGGTTGTAATATATTTGTTGCTGTATTTAAATTTCTTTCACCAATACAAAGTCATTACCCCTGGCAGAGTTATAACTATTGGTTCTAAAAAAAATTGTGGAAAAGATAACTTGACTTTTTTAGTTGCAAACGAGATATAATGCTTAATATTTAATTTCAGTCTAAGCCATACCTACAATTGAAGAAGCTGCCTGAAGATGGAATTCCCTTGGTTGGAAACGAAAAGTACGAGGGTTATTGTGCCGACCTAGCCGTAGAAGTAGCCGAAAAACTCTCGATCGAATATGTCATTAAGATTGTCAAAGACGGCAAGTACGGGAACAAGGACGACGATGGTACCTGGAATGGTATGGTGGGAGAGTTAACCAGAAAAGTAAGTTAGATTTGCCTCTCCAATTCCACGAGTGAACGCAGAAAATTAACAATGATGCATGACTTGAAAAACAACGGGACCTGCTGTTGATTATTGCTGTGTTTGTGAAGGTTAACTATCAGCTTTTCTAGATTGGTTCTTCCCACTCATCACACTGTACCTGTCTTTGCAGGAAGCAGATCTGGCTCTGGCACCCCTGACCATATCTTCAATGCGAGAACGTGTGATAGATTTCTCCAAGCCATTTATGAGTCTGGGTATCTCAATTATGATCAAGAAACCAGAGAAGCAGAAGCCTGGAGTCTTCTCCTTCATGGCGCCCCTGTCTAGCGAGATCTGGATGTGTATCATCTTCGCCTACCTCGGAGTGTCCGTGGTGCTGTTCCTGGTCTCCAGATTTTCCCCCTACGAATGGCAGATAGAGGACTCCGTCAATGGACCCACTTTTACTAATGATTTTACCATGTTGAATTCACTTTGGTTTTCTCTCGGTGCTTTTATGCAGCAAGGATGTGATATTTCCCCAAGGTTTGTGTATACCTGACTACAGTAGTCGCCAATACGTACGCATTTTCGGTCGCCTGCATGCATGTTTATTTACTTTAAGATTCTGGCCAGAGACACATAAGTCGGCCAGAGTTGTAATAATTAATTAGGTACTTGAGTTCTCATACTAACCCTATCTTGCACCCTAATTACTTCTATCAACCTCTGAATGAGCATTCAATAACCTTGTACTTTTCCTTCAGATGGCGCCACCAATGACTGATATGGTGGTGCCACCTATGATCAATGATATTCCCTGCCATCCACTCTCTTTTTCCTTTCCATTCTTCACTTGCACCCTGAAACCCTGTTCTTTCTCATGTGTACAATGGAATGATATACATGTATGTGTGTAACTAGTTTAACTGAAGAAACTGTAAAGAAATCCCCGAAACATGATCCTATCCTTTGTTTCAGTTGGCTTTGTTCAGTTGTTACGTATATTATGCTAGAGCAGAATGGAATACAATTAACCCTTTGGGAAAGAAATTGGTTCGTGATTATGTATCTTACTTTATTTGCCATTCTTTTCTGTACCAAATTTTAAAATCATTGAAATTCCTTCTACATGTTACGAATCATCTGAGAAGACAGCAGACAGTCACAATTAATTCGAAGATCAATTACAAAATTTCTTCATAAACTGACATATTTTGCCAGTGGTTTCCTAAACCTTACTAGACAAGTGAAGTGATCTCTTGATCCCCTCAATCATTACCTGAAGTGAAGAAAATTCTACGCTAATGCCCGCATTCCACCTGAGTTCACTGTTAACATAGTTACTTGTGTTTGATGTATGACATGAATGTTGTGAATCACAATAGATCTACTAAGGTTTGATCAAACTGTATGTTAACATTGACACGACATATTTCATGATTAACTCTGTTAATAATGTTTACTGTAATTCTCTAGGACAAGAGTTAGCCAGAGGCACAAAATCCACATCTGTGAAACATACATCCTTTTTGTGGCCCTAAGTACACTGTGTGGTGATAAAGGTCCACTTGAATAGGTTGCAATGCATGGCCAATTTTAGGGCATAAACGAAATGCCGCGAACTGGTCCTGCAACGTTAACGCCTGTGGGATTGTAGTCACAATGCGGTGGACCGAATGCTTACAGAACGGTTGTGTGGGTCAACGGTGTGTAAAATGGAGCACTCACAACTTGCACTCTGTGTCCGACTGAGTGAGCAGTCGATCACAATAGTAACTTCTTATGAACATAAATTAATCACACTGTATTAGCCAATTGTACATATAACTGCAATAGAGCAACATTAGTCTAAAAACACCCATAATTATGAGTCTGCACAGTTGTAGAAAAAAAAACTACAATAATTTGTGGACGTGGTTACCATAGATGCGAAGCAAAAGTTCTCGTAATTATTCATGAAATCTTTTAGAAGGAACCTTCTTAGGTGGGATACTAAAAAGGTTCACTTTCATAATAGGGGGTCATTGGAAGGGTCGGTGATATCAATTGAATTTGATTTGTTCAAGTATCAAAGAAACCACTTCCTTTGAATAAAGTTTTTTCTGTACTGTTGTCTGGTCGTGTGTGTGTTCACGCCCAAGAGCCCCGGAACCATGCGCCACCGTAAAATGTGTACGTTGCAGAACTAATGGTCATTTGATACAGACAATTTTGTAGAAATATCACTGCTTGGTGCTAATGGCATTTTACGGTTTTGCGCATGTGCGCATGTTATTTTGTTCATAATAAGGCCATGAGCAACCAGACGGTATGGTAAACTGTAAGTACGTAACAAAATCGCGAGCGAAAAAAGGAAATTGAAGATGTTTTTACAACATATAAATTTTACTTTCAAATTTTTTGCCTATAACTAGCACATTTGTCACTGCACATTTTGGTCACTTGCAAAAATTGTTTGCTTTTTGCATAATTATCTTTTCATAGCATATTTTATTACATTAGATTTAGACACATTATATTTTTAAAAAAAATCTTAAATTTCTACATCAATTTTGCCACAGGATACTGGACACCGAGTATATATTTGAAACTAATACAGAATTTACATTTTAAAACTTGTCAATTTCATGCAGTGGCGCGCCAAGTTTTCAACTCGCTCATTCGGAGGTCACAGAGTGCAAGTTGTTCTGTTTGCCTGAGCCATTTTCATTGGACGGGCTAGCTTCAATCCTCTTTCCCCAGTTGCTTGTTTTCTTTCACTGTTTTACACATATTTTAGTCACATAAATACGTATATTCACGTGGTAAGTCACTGTCTTCTGTCTCTCTTCCATTGCTTTTAGTGCTGCACAGTCTAGATGAGTAATTCGCACTATGTGTATCAGGTGCAAACAACTTGGGCCTCCAATAAAATCATTTCGATTTTAAAATTGAAATTGGCGCGCGGCTCTAAACTATGATGATGCCTTAAATAACATGTAAAAGGAATATCTGGGGTTGATTTTTGTGTAATTTTGTTCAATGACGACTCCTGTTAATGACGACTCCCTCTTAAGGACGACTCCCTCTTAAGGTTTCTGACAGCCGCAAAAAAATTTGACAAAGAACAAGTTGTGGAATAAATTTAGAAAAATGGTACGAAGCAAAACAAAATTAGAAAATATCAGGCAGTGAAAGTTTCACGAATTGGCTCGTTGGGCGCGAGGGCGCAAGGGTGCAACGGCGAGAGGGCACAAGGGTGCAAGGACACAACAGTGAGAGGGCGAGAGGACATGAGGACAGGGCACAAGGGCAGCAAAACCAGGTTTTTGTGTCCCCACCATGCTAGGTTACAAAATCTGCAAAAAAGTTTGATTACATAATGTTATGCTGAGGTGTCACCACCACCTCACCCATGTACAGTCACTGAGCCACAAAAGGCCTTTGTAGGTCCCCACCACGGGCCAAAATTTCGGGACAAAAACCATCAATCAACAACTAAGGTGACTCTAACGAGCCACCAATGAAAAGATTCCAAAGCGAAACGAATGTCAGAAACCTTGCACATGTCTATTAACTTAAGCGTTCTGCGTAAGACGTCAGTACAGTTGAGGCGTACTATTGGTATTTGTCGAATTTGCTCTTTAGGTCAATGTCGGGCAGAGTAGTTGGCAGTGTCTGGTGGTTCTTCACACTTATCATCATCTCATCATACACGGCTAACCTGGCTGCTTTCCTCACCGTGGAGAGGATGTTGACCCCTATTGAATCTGCTGATGACCTTGCCAAACAGACAGAGATCCAGTATGGGACACTGGATTCGGGTTCAACACAAAATTTCTTCAGAGTGAGTACGTTATTATTGGAATGCAAATTTTTCGGATAGCCCATCTGTTTCCGGAGAGACGGATATACCCCTGGAAGATGAAAAATGAAAGGTCTTAAAAAGACCAAATGCGGCAATATATCTAAATTGCAAAATAGACAAGCAAGTGTCCTCCAATCCAAGTTTACCTTGATTTTTGCTGTATTTTATGTATAATTTGTCCTCCTTATTAAGAAAGTGTAATTTCTTTCTGAATAGACGAGTAAAATTGCCGTATACGAGAGAATGTGGAAATTCATGGAAAGTGCCCAGCCGTCTGTCTACGTAGCAGAAACTGAGGCGGGAGTGAATCGTGTACGCAACTCCAAGGGAAAATACGCCTTCCTGCTAGAGTCGACGATGAACGACTATTACAACCAGAAGAAACCATGTAACACAATGAAAGTGGGTGGTAACCTTGACTCTAAGGGCTACGGAATCGCCACTCCACTGGGATCAGACCTGAGGTTAGTTTTTCCCTCAGATATCAAAATTAGCAAGAAACGTCTTTGGTGATACCATAAATTGTTTAGTTCTCAAGAAGCATGAAGACTATTTCAATCGGACATAATTAGTATCCTGGACTAGTCTAAGAGAGGTTTTTCGAAACTCCCAAAGTTGGCATTTTTGTATTGGCTAAATTTGAGAACAAATTAGAAATAGTCACCAGTAACATAATTTTCAATTGCACATACTGTTGATAAATCTAAATTTCTATAGAAAACTATTTAATTGGCAACTACCTGCAAATTATTTACATTAGAAGTTGTAGAAATGCCATTAATGCCAATTTCAGGAGTTTCCACAAAAACTAGAATGACATAATGAGTGCAGAAAACGAGAGAAATTATGAGGATTTTTTCCTATTTCATCCAACTTGCGAAATCTTGATAAACGCCATTCCACATTTTTGTTTTTTTTTGAAAAATCACTCCGAAAGTGCTTCCGATTTCACTTGTTCCCATGTTGCTTCGTCCCATGAAGACCGCATTCATTGGCAGTTCCAATCAACATTAGTCTGCTGCAGCTAATCATACGATTATTTCATTAGTGCGGCACTGCATTGAGTCATTGAACGATAATAGGCTCAGCCTGAGGCAGTCGTGGTAATTAGCCATGAATAAGGCAATTTATACTTTGCACAGCCACGCCGACTAACTAGCATGTAATTTTATCCGCAAAACATTGAAGGTTTTTTTTCAACCTTCAGCCTCCAGTTCCTTGGTGAAATCGGTGCAGTTGGGGAATTTCGAGGTCGCATCAAATTTCTAGCTGTTAATGGTTCCGTATACGACGGGTTTATGAGAATAACATTCAGCATACAAACGTATCTTACAAACATATCTTTCGTTTACAGGGAGTCTATTAGTTTGGCAGTGTTACAGCTGAGGGAGAAAGGAGTGTTACAGAAACTTCATAAGAAATGGTGGTACGACAAAGGTGAATGTGGCTCCGAGGCAGATGGCAAGGTAAAAAATTCCAGGCCAGATATTCTTATCGAACAACCACGAACAAAAAATGAAGACAACATTTCGAGGTCTTTTGACATTCATTTGTGTTGTTTCTTTTCTCAGGGCTCATCTCAAAGTGCACTTACTCTGAGTAATGTGGCAGGTATCTTCTACATCCTGATAGGAGGATTGGGTCTTTCTATGGTCACATCTCTATTTGAGTTCCTCATTAAATCTAGAGCAGAGTCCAGGAGAAGGAAGGTAGGCTACATAAAACCATTTTAGTGAACAGTTAATTGTTTGAAGTAATAGAGATACGACTTTAAGAGCAAATTATTGTGATATTTGCGCATGGCTGAAAGGAAAGAACAACACAAAAAGATAAGATTTTTATTGTCAATTAAACAGAAAATGAAAAAACAAAATCAGACCTCTTTAACCACCCATAGTTATGAGATTTTGATAGCTGGACGTCCTATTTTTTCAGAGTGTAGATATTTGTCACTTTTTTCTCTTTTTTACACTAATTAATGTTTCCAAGTGTTGTTATCCTGTTTCCCTTCTCCCGTCCCGCACAGCTGGACATCTCTTCAAAGACGTCATACGGAGCTGTAGCCGTTTCTAAGAGTTCGGTTGTTTCCATGTCCGGACACGAACAGGAGGACAGTTCAAGGGTAAAAACCAACGAGTCATTGATGGCGATAGATGATGCATGTGTCTGCATCGTGGTTTCGACACAGTTGTCAGAAGATTCGTTCCACAAATCCGAAACCTAGTACATTTTCTTGAGATTCTGGGATGTTTTCTGATACTTGATATTTCCATTGGGAAAAACAGATTTTCTGACAGCTAAACTTCGACAAAGTATTATTTCATTCATACAATTGATTTGCAGAAGCTGGCTGTTTTATTGCGGTCTATCTTAACTGGAACTTCTCTCTCATCTTATGTCTATGTGTCTCTCTGTGCTACGTTCCTATTTGGAATGTTGTGTCTCTTGATGTGTTTGATGGTGATCGTGTTTAAATACCTCAACAAGCACATTAAGAGCCCATTTACATCTAGCGACAGCGACACGTCTGCGATGTCGCTGCAACATCACTCCAGATGGGTTGCAAAGTGATTTCCAAGCAACAGTCACTGATGCTTGGTGTAACAGTACAGGACATAATTCATACGTTTGATTTGGGGGCGATCTCGCAGCGGTGTCGCAAACGCTAGGTGTAAACGGGCCCTAACATTCTACGACTGAGCACATCTTTCTGATGTTGAAATCGTATCCCTTTGTTGAACACTTCATCTCATATTCAATTGGTTATTTTTTCTTTAAAATTTTATACTTTATATATTTCCATTATTTCAGGCAACTTACGGGGCAGCTTTGCGAACTAAAGGGTCCAGGTCATCGCTTCGCTCAGGGCCTGAGCGCGAGAACGGAGGGGTAGGATCTTCTCCCGACTTCCCTAAATCCATGTCCACCGTCCCCATTGCAAGATCTAGCGCTGTTAGTCTGGTCTGAAGCCTGACAATATGGGGCTTTGTGCGCCCCTAAATCATCATATCCAGCCACACGGTATATCATACCACTTACACTGACTGCTGCTATGTCATATCTCTTCACGGATGTGTCACCCCAATCCATTTGTCCTTCGCAAAACATCCCTCTTCATCTTTTTTTTACGTGTGTTAGAACCCGACGTCTGATATTGGCGTAGCGTGCTGTTGTTTTGCTTCGTTTTCCTATCAGATAAAATACCCAATCTTTCTACTATAGTCTTGCACATCCTGAATTTATGACAAGGTTATAGTAGAAAGTAGCATTTATGACAAGGTTATAGTAGAAAGTAGCGATGCTCAAATTAATTTCAAATCTACTAGGTTTGGAAAGCGGCGCCAGCCAAATACGCATGTTTAGATAGGCTGTAGAAAGGTACGTCATCAGATAGTATTGCATTACTTTCCAGTTAAACTTGTTTTATTGTTGACGTAGGCAGTGACGAGATCAGATGTTTTGATTCGATGTCTTTTGAACCATCAGTCTAATTTAGTAGCATAGGATGCACAATCAGTTGCATTATTTTATACTAGTTAATGATTAATGTAGTTTTAAACAAGATTAAAACAACGATCTCTTCACTGTGTCCCCTCCACTGCTATTGTGACATTCTGAGAAGAGATTCTAAGAAAGCACTACCTTATTGGCTAGAAAACTCTGTAATTTAGAGTAAAATTCACTGATAAAACTCAAACTGTTTTGAATCATACCAAGTGGCAAACCCTTACCAACAGTTATAGCATGTATTGTGTGGATTCACTTTTACATTATTAGATGTTCGTATTTCTTATTTCTACTGCATCATCTCTCATACTATTGCGTTAAAGTTTTACCATTGTACACTTTCAGTTACACTTCATTTGAGACGGGACCTTGTGTGCATTGTTTGTAATGTAGACTTCTTTCTTCCTTATAATGTCTACGCAAATACAATTTAAGCTGGTTGGCAACTCCGCCATTCGCGGACGGTCAACATTAGCGCTTTTTAACGGACAACTTGGAGAGAGAGAGGGAGGGGATCGATTAGAATGACAGTACTTGGCGACAGGGATTTATTGTTCCGCTTCCGCTCAATTCCTAAATTTTTACCATTGTAATGTATGGGGAACTAAGTGGAAGCGGAACAATAAATCCCGGTCGCCAAGTACTGTCAATGTTTATCTTGTGATTCTAAAAGTTAATTGAAACACCAATGTGGAAAAGGGGGGCCACATAACGGAAAATCGACGAATGCTGCTGCCTTCACTTACACGAATTTCCTCTATTTTCAGTATACATATTCTGCTCCCTCTCAGATCATAAGCGTTGACCATGCAGCTTATGCGTCTGAGAGCAACACCCACACTCAAGTATGACGTCAGCAATTGATGAAATTAATGTCATCAATAAATGCGAACTATGACATTGCTATAAAATACTCAACTTTCCATGACATTAGCAAATTGGTGATACTATCAGAGGCTATATTCAAGCTTGTTTCCCCACTGGACTCTACAGATGTAAATAAGATACATACCTTCTATGCTTCTGTGTGAACTAGTCACATTTTAAGATATTTTATCACATATTTCTTCCAACACCTGAGGACCTTTCCAGATGGAAATCCTAGTTGGACATGCGCTGTATTCAAGCAAAACTGTAAAGTTTCTCTTCGGAGTAGACATATTCCCGTAAATTAATGGGCACAGCAAACGAAGAAAATTGCCAGCACCAGTGCTATTCCAGGTTGATTCGACAGAACAAAACTTTGTATACATGAGCGAACACTAAATTGCACCGTAATTTAGCTTTGTTTAGAAAGCATTAAAATTGACTGGTTGCACATAGGTTTTCTTCGTGTGTTGTGTATTTTATATTGTGGTAGATTTTTTTGTAAGAAAGTGTTAACGTGTACAGCTGCTGATGCTCACTGTCATGCTCAACTACAGAGACATTCTTGACTTGCATAGTGTTAAAATAGTATGTCTTGTACAATCATGGACATGAGGACAATGTGTTGATCGATCAGCAGCAAACACACAAAAAGTGTATCATATTCTACAATGGACAGTTCGAATGGAAATTTTTAAGATAAACACAGAAAATAGTTATCGACACCAAGATCACCTCTCACCGTTCTACAATGGACCGTTGTTTACGTTTCAGCAGTAGATTAAAGTTTATATCGGCGGAATTCAGGGAAAAACAATTTATTCTCTTATTCGAACAAGCGGAATTTTAAGTCGACTTGACACCAAATAGCACAAACAATTAATACTTCCGCTCTTGTAGTGCTTTAGAAACAAAAGAAAAGAATCTAAATTATTTAAACAGAAAAAAGACTGCCTCTTTATATTTTGTCATGACACAGAGATAATAGGCATCTATCGTAGTATCCCAACCTACATCTCTGGTGCATTTTCTCAGCTCTTTGTAGAATAGGTCAATCTTTCTGATAACAATACATATCACTTTCAATGCGCAGATACAAACCAAAATAACCTGTAAAATATGCCAACTGCCGTGTTCACATTTACCTTTGTTCTTTGGTATCAACTGCTAAATGTATATCATTGCATGGGGTATCTGCTGGGCTTTTTGAAGTACATTACAGTTCTTGGTAAAAACAAATTTCACAACAGGTTAACCTATAATTTTAGTCACATTTAAACAAATATGTTTAATTTAAAATTCGTATGATTACTCTACAGCTGGTGAAATGGATTTGAGAACAGCCATTTTGGTAAACCTAAAAATGTTGAGTACGCCGAAAAATTCCCATCAGACACAAGACTTAACATGTTAGGTAATAAGACTTAGTTATTATTGCTGTAAAAGTTCATTTTGAAATGTTTGTTAAAACTATTATGATTGGTGCTTTGAATAATTTTTTATGACGTTACTCATGTAAATAATATACACATTGATGTTGTATGTTACTACGATGAGAAGCATTGTGGTAGAAATTGCTATGTTATGTAAAAGTTGATATTCAATGACTGTATGGTGATATAATCTATTTGAAATCATTGTGATTTTTAGTTAATATAGTAGGTTATATGTTACTGAATTAAAGGTTGCTCTAACAATTTACTTTTCATATGTTAGGAAACAAAATTTAAAATTGATAAGACGTGGGTAACAACTTCAAGCGGAAAGTCTTTATTTAATTAACATTAGAATTATTCTAAGATTGCTATTATATGCAATACATGTCGATGTTTAGTCATATTTCAAGAATAGCAATTATTTGATATTTACAGAACTAAAGGTGATGTAATGTATGGTGAGAGCAATGTTTTATTTGTGTATAAATTCTTGTTAATGGAGAGCACAAAGACCAATTGATGTACATCAATATTCTTCATGAAAATAGTCCAATGGGTGCGTTGCCTTTTGTGAAAGTGATTGGATACAGCTGTAAATAGGTTTAATTCAGAACAAATCTAGGAAACTTTACATTTGCATCAGTGTACGGTGTCCACTCATACTTCCCTAGATGCTCTTATTCTCATTATTGGTATCCAATGATTGTACCATAACTGTAAATTTTATCAACAATACGAAATCAGACACCTTCGAATGATTATTTTATCTGTAAATATGCACATAAATAATTTGTACATAGCCATCAACACTAAAATAGGACATTTTATACTTGTACATAAATTACAGTAATTACGTAGCTTCGGTTAATTGCCAGGTTCTTCCCCATTATGTAGTATTTAGGTGGTTATTCTAATTTCATCAATAAGAAATGCAATTTTTTATAATAGCTGCAGTAACAGAGATCCCCGCCTATACATACAATTCGCAATTTGGTTCAGAAAAACCCATTTTAAAATACTTTTAACATCCCAGGTTTCTGTAATTTGACCTTAAATAGAGTAGGTGTTCTAAGAGCGGGTAACTATTTCAATGTCTTCCAAATCTCCAGGTTTTTCCAGGAATAATTCATAATGGTAGGTATAGAAAGGGAACTCACCCCACTCCTCAGAAAACAAGTGGCGTCCTCCTAGCTAGCATGCCTTGGGAATGGGGACGATCCAAAAATCGGAGCAAGCG
>JBCAUG010016568.1:0-10890 GCA_038406175.1 Haplosyllis leylae
CGGATGTGAGATTGCGGAATGCTGATATGAGGTATTTTATTACTGTCAGATGATACTAATGACCCCATAAAAATGTGTGCTTTCAGCACTGGGTGTGTGAAGTGTAGTATGTCGTTTCCTGCTGTTGACCATTTATGAGTACTAGCAATCTGTGTGTACTTTGTGTCTAGTACGAGGTGGCACTTTAGATACCTCATGATTGCGAAAGAGCTAGACTGGGTCTTGCTTGGATCCCGTGAGGCTCTCGACCTCGAGTGTGTATGCGACAGCTTGCAACGGTTTTGGGACCGTCCACCAGACGTCAAAATTTGAGAATCAACGGCTCTCATAAAAACGACAGATGTGATCATCACAAATGGTCATAATATTACTTCCCTGTCAGGTGACAAGTTGTCGGTCCATTACCGAGGCGCATGGCCGTACAGGAAGTCGTTTCTCAAGGACTGCACCTTCTCCTCTGCACAGATGAGTAAAATCTAGGTAAACATATGATCGCATTTTTTCATAATTCTTGTCTGGTTACTTGCTCGGTGGCCTTACACAGACACCCGTAGAAAGGGGCGCCCAAAGGCGCCCAGATCCAAAGGCTTATGTATGCTTCACTAAACTTCTTAATTTCATCAAGTTTCCAGTTAAAAAATTATTTTCTTTATCTCGTAATTTTAGGGAGCAGTACGAGATTCGGCTTTCACCACGAAAATAGTCAATTCAATTCAAATTGTCATTTGTAATTTAATTAATCATCAATTAATGTAATTTAACTGATGTCAAATAAAATTTTGCTCTTTTCAATATTCTGTCTTCATGTTCAAAGAACTCTCACACTACCGCATATCGATGCACGCACTTTTTTTAAAAATAGGAACTAGAAAGCCTTCCACAGTCAGCAAGGCAATAGAGAAGATCACAAAAGAACCCCGCTTCTCTCCCCATTAGATGCAATAGCTATTTGGTTGATCTCATTTTGCTTCAGTTTGTCTGATGTAAATTTGGGTTCAATATGTAAAAAAAGCTCGACTAGAAGCCCTTGTTTTCCTCAAACACAATGCTCAACTGTAGCTCTGTGTATTAATATTCACGCATACTGGCCGATTGGAGAATTCTATCCACCAGAGGACATTATGGAAAATGATCAGAAGGTGATGGCATCTGGTTTTCTTTTTCTGCATAATAACTCAGTTGTATTGGGGTATATCTGCTCTATTCATGAAGTCACATTATTTTTTCAAAACCTATGTCATTGACCAATACAGTAAACTGTAATCTACAAGCTTTCTCCTTACGTTCAACAGGGTTTAATTATTACATCAGTTTTACTGAATCAATGAAATAAATGTGTCTAGACATGAAAGATAAGGAGTTATGAATCAGATTATTCTGCTTGATTAATAATTTAACACTGAGCAACAGAAATGAATTTGGAACCAACCTAAAGCATTGTTTGATCTAATAATTTACATTATTTTACCACAGAAGTCTACCACACAAAATGCAATAGAAGCTGTAACATTTATTTAAATTTCATTACATTTGCTAAAAAGAAAGAGCTTATACTAATTTTTGGCAAGAAATTATCTAAATTTTAAAGTGATTATTTGGATGTAATTTTCATCTTGCTGAAATGTTTCTTCACTGAAATTACAAAAAAAAAATTATGCAAAAATAAAAATGCAACAGAATCAAAATTAATACACAAGAAACTGTTATGTAATTTAGTCTTTGTAACCTACTTAAACCTGACAATCTGACTTGTGAATGACTTTCATCAGTGACTTGATAGACTAAACACCATCTCATGTCTGTTTTGATGCACATCAATTTCCTTGACAATATCTTTCCTGACAATATGTTTATGTTTGTGAGAATAACAGCACAACACTAAGAATGTCATGAAGAATAGTTGTAGTTTGTGAAGGTGAATTCTCAGAGATTACTGATTGTTCAAGCAAGAAACATTTGGGGTGACCTTCTCTTGAATAAAAAAAAATACCTTGTCTCCAATTCCATTTCATGAGTTTTCAATAACCCATTAAATTGTTTTAACCTTGTGTAGCATTTATTCTTAATGGCCAGGAATTTCATTGAATAACATAGATGTTGCAGGCCTCACTTAAATTAGATGTCCGTGAATTTTCCCATGACCAACTTTGAAACTTTCTGTCATATTCTGTTATAAATTGTTCAGAACTTCCAGAAGTTCCATCCAAGGTACTACATGTCCGGAGGAACATTGACTAGGGTACTCTCCGCCAATCAACTCAGAACATACCTGAATGGGTAGAGTACCCTTACGGTCTGAAAGCCATCCTACAAACCAGCAGAATCTGCTTTGTCTGCCAGTCAGTGAAAAACTAAAGTCGCCTACGTATTCTGTGTATGCAGATTCAGCTGAAAAAAAGCAAGTATTAGCAATATGTATTTCTTCAGTTTCAAAGAAGCACTAAAATACATTTCTCAAGGGAATGTGAAGATATGATAACACTCTGAGTAAAGTCCAGAAAATACTTCCCATTTTTAGAAAGTCAGAAAATTCCAACCAAAGTTGGTGGTCTGTGAGTTTTTTTTTTTTTCGTTTTTCAATTATCTGGAATTGATGGTACATAATAATTTTTGATAGTAGAGAGATCTGACCTGCATGAGGATATTACAGTCTTAGTACTCTGGGAGAATGTTGGTCATATTTACACACATATAATTATTGGAATATCTCCACATAGGTTGGTTCTCCCTACTATTAGAAATTATTATGTCCTAACAAATTGTTGGTGTAAGTAATATTTTCTTCCAGACACTTGAAAAACTGAACAAATAGCTAAAAAGATAATTCTCATAGACAACCATTACAAAACTTTGGTCAGAATTTTCTTAACTCACCGAAATAACACATATTTTTTGGACTTTACTCAGGGTGGATAAGACATTCCAATAATGGGTTGAGAAGCATGCAATCATGTACATTTTGAAAAATATTCACACAAAAACATCTTAAATGTGGATGTTGTGACTGGTCATTTCCATTCCAGGTTTTCACAAACTTCCCAGAATACAAGAATGCTAATATTGCAATGAGTGTTTTGGCAATGCCATTTGATATTTATGGGACCACCAAATTATCCAACCTTGAAATGTAGTCCTGTTATACCCAGTGATATACAATTTTGCATTTACCAATACACTATGATTAGAATGAAGAAGGAAACTGCAAATGTGTGGAACACACAAATGGCAACATTGCAACTATTGTCAATGTTGTGGATTTGTGAAAACCTCGATTGTTTGAAGTAACAGTAGCGTTTTGTGCATCTCAGAGTATACTTTTGTTTTAAATTTAGAAACACATTAAATTTTTTCAAGACTTGAGTTTTTACTCAAAATAATTATCTCTACAAAAAAGTAAAAACAGCCCTATTTTACATGATGAAAAAACTGATATCTTACCTGTTTCCAACTCGACTCCCGGCACACCACAAAAGAATGTTCTACCGAATTCAGCATTTGTTGTATAAAAGCTTTTGGCATTCTCTCCTGGGCAAACCTGTCTCCTGGCTTGACGGAACTTGTCTATGTAAATTCTATGCTCAGAATTTCCTGATGCTGGAACTGCGCACCAAACATAAAAATCATATCTTCCTCTAGCCCTTTCAGGAACTTGAAAAAGACCTGCTTGACAAATATGAAAAAGTGCAAATTGAATCATTTATCACAAAAAAAAAATTGGTTCACTTAAAAACCATGGCAACCATTTTTGTGATTTCTTATAATATATAATAATATATTATAATAATTGTACAATAATATGCAATCTTTCAATGTTCAAAATGTCCAAAAGTTGCAAAAATACCCTTAAAAATGGCCCGAACCATTTACAAGCCACCAAAAACATTCAGGTTGTATTTATGTATAACTTTGGTGGGACAATTTTTTACACTGTAGTCATTTGAGTTTTTCACGATATGCACTCTGTCAGATTATCTGATAGATGTTTACACAGGGAAGAGCCAAACAAAATCGTGAAAAATTGTGCCTGAGGGGTTTGAAACCAGGATCTCTGGATCATCACTCCAATGCCTTACCAACTGAGCTAGGCAGGAATCTGTTGGGCAGGAGATTTCTGAAGCGAACTTTGTTTCATGTGCCACTTCACATGTTTGACTATGTTCATTTCTAGAATCAATAGAGTATAACTTTATAAAGGCCTTAATGATTCACACAGACAACCAAATAGTGACTTAGCTCAGTGGTAGAGCATTGACCTCAGGATCCGGAGGTCTTGGGTTCCAACCCCACTGGGGGCAATTTGTGATGAAAAATTTTTTTTGTTCTTCCCTGCATGAAGATCTGTCAGATAATCTGACAGAAGCGTGTATCGTGAAAAAGCCGATTGGCTTCAGTGGTTAAGGAACAAAATTATTTCAAATTGAAAAAAAAAATTCTCACCTAAACTTTCCCCTTCCGAGTTATATTTCTTTCATGATGTAATAATAATATTCATGGGCGGATCCAGGGGGCGCTAGGGCCAAAATAATAGACTGACGCCCCAACTGTTGGGTTGGCGCCCCTTTCTGAGAAATCCTGGATACGTCACTGTTTAATTTGTATGATCACGATAAGTATTATTTTGCTTGGAACTTACTCATGATGTTCTGTGGTCAGCGGGAGGATTCTGAAGGTTTATGAATCTCAACCGACACGTTGGAAACAGGGTTGTTCATTGGAGATTGATGATTCCATTCTTGGTGTTTACTTGCCAATGACGACGGTGTGTCCTTCTCTGGGGCCGTTATTGTCCCGTATTGACGAGGTGCAAAATTAGAAGCTGTAATTGATCGTTGTTCCTGGGCCACCTACAGATGGACATTTAAATCATGACTTCACATATCAAATTCAATCGAGTTTTCCCTAAAGTAGACCATTCTGCCAACATTTCCAGAATTGTATTGCTTGGGTATACTACTGGATCAGTTGTTGAATTGAATTTTTATTGATATAAAGATTTGTCAAAGATTTGGCAAAGATTTCACAAGGTTTTGGTTAAATACTATTGAATGGATGGTAAATATTTATCAAATACTTGGCAAAGTTTTATTTACCATGTGTTCAATATTTTTTTACCAAACCCTTGTAAAATCTTTGCCAAATTTTTAACAACAATTTAATTCAACAACTGGTCCAATAGTATATTCAACCGATACAATTCTGGCAACGTTGGCAAAATTATCTACTTTCTGAAAAACTCGAATCCCTCCAAGAATCTGGGAAATTACACGTGAAAAACCTGTTTCACCGTGTTCATTGAAACGTCGCGGAAAGAAGGAAGTATTGGAACTTTTTATTTAAGGTTATTCACGTGCATAATATTGTTCAAAAACTTAAAAACACCATTTAGTTTCTAAGTTCAAATGCCAACACGTTAATAAAAGTTAGCTTAAAATTGAATTCGACTTACATTACACTTCTCTCTGAATGCGCACTTTAAACACGCAAACAGTGCGCTCTGGAACATTATAATGGAGCCAGCTGCAGTAAAAATAACTGCAAGGATGCGCCAAAAGTCTGAATCCAGAAGAAAGAATATCAACAATCCACCACACAAAAGTACTATTGAAAAGAATAGACCCGGGACGAAAGCTGTCCAATCCGCATGTATTATTCTCTCAATGGGATGACGGGAGCCGTGATGTTCAATGGAGTGATGTCCATGTTGAAGTCCGTGGTGATGATGTTCATGCTGATGGTGTTCATGGTGGTAATGGTCATTATGAAAAACAAATGAGAAATGTCTGGATAAATGTGACGCAGAGGTATTGTGGTTCCGCTTTTTCTTGAAATGCGATGCGTTTGAGGGGAGCCGCGGTTATAGATCGGACAAGTAAATCCGGACTTTACTATCAAATTGAAAACCTTTAGGGTCGGGGAATTTTACATGCGAAAACCTGTTCACTGAAGCGTAACGGAAAGAAGGAAGTTTGGAACTGTGTACCACGTGCACAGTATCTTACCAGAGGTCGAATTCAAATCAAAGTTATTACTACGTTGCCATTTTAGGATGGTTTTAGCTTACACTTAAGCCTACATTTAAACTACCTCGTAGTATGGCGAATGGCAATTTCTCATTCGCAATTTGGGACCATTGCTAGTCCTAGGTTTCAAAGCTATGGTGGATCCCTCACATGCTTTCTCACCCGTATGATCTTCAGATTCACCTCTGGCAGGACATCTGCTGGCTGTAAAAAGGTCGGCATGGCAGCTGATCCTTTTCGATCCACATACTTGCAGACCATGTGTCCATAAGCATTGATGTTGGTTGAACCCACAACCATCCATACAGCACAGCACTGTAAACCAGCCACTCCAACTGGTCCAATAGTTACCGCCCGCGAACGTAGTACGACAGGAAGATAATTTCAGTTTGCCTGTCTGTCCATTGGGGGGTACTCAGCTGACTTGTATGGGGGGGGGTACTCAGCTGACTTGTATGGGGGGGGTACTCAGTTGACTTGTATGGGGGGGTACTCAGCTGACTTGTACTGTGGGGGTACTCAGTTGACTTGTATTGGGGGTTACTCAGCTGGGGGTACTCAGCTAGAGGGTACTCAGCCAGGGTCCCCCCCCCCCGAAGGATAGGGCAGCAGAAGGAGCAATTGCTACACAGCGGGTGGTATGCCTCTTGCGGTCACGCAGAAGAACGTTCTTGTTTGACATTTTGACAAATGAATTATTACTGTAAACTACCTCAGCATATCACAGTGCTATTTTCTTTCTTTAATTTTTAGTTTCCACGGACACCTTTTGGAATTTCTATCCAACTGAAGATTTAGTGTTGGATCACCCAATATAAGAAATAAGTCAAGTGAACATATTGCCATTTTTGAGTTCTTCTTACATTGCATTTTGTTATCTCCAGTGTTTGTGATTCCTCTTTAACATATTTGGCATCTGAATATTCATTCAGAAGGAACAAAATATTCTCCACTGATTACACATTTTATAATCGCAAATGTTGTCTGAAAGAAACCAAAAATAAAAGAAAGAAAAATGGCAACGTAGTCAGAACCTTGATTTAAATCAGACCTGTCCTTTTGTCCATATTTTTGTTTATTTTGGATATGAATATGTGTCTAGTTTTGTTGACAAAACTGATTTGAGATATTCATATCGGTTTCTGGTGAAACTTTAATTGTACTAATTTTCTCTTTGAAGTGTATTTCTTTGCTTTAATTTCAATTGAAAATATGTAAAAATAGAAAGTGGTGACAGAATTTTAAAATTGCTATAAATATATCGTTTCGCAAAAATACAATTATTTCAAAGTTCAAAAGTCAACACTTGGATGAAATTAACCTTAAAATTGAAAATGACTTACGCTACGCCTCTGTACGACGTACTTTACACATGTGATCAATATCAGCAGTATTCCAAGGGAGCCAACTGCAGTTACAATTATTCCTGCGATACGTCCAGCCCCGTCCAGGACGAAGATCAAACTAATTCCAACGGTCAAAAATACGAATGGAAATGCGAGGACATTAGGAAAAACTTCTTTGCTGATACTATGAGATTTGAGATGGTGAGAGTTAAGACGTCCACCGTCGTCATGACCTTCATGGTTGCAGACATGATGACCACTGTTCATGATGAAAATGTTGGTGTCGAAAGTGTGGTGCGAAAGTGCAAACTGTTGAGATCAAACGTCTGATAGTGGACCTGTGGACCTGGTTTTGTTAGTGTGTTTGAGGTATTTCGGTGTTGGAAAGTACCATCGATTATCTCAGCCATGCATCACGAACCACTAGCAATAAAACCATCGGAGGGAAAGATCATCAGAGTGTGGTGGGAGCTCTGTCTCGTTGACAGATTGAAAACCTCGCTTTGCAATGCAACTATTAATAACCAACCATGTAGGCTGGAGAGTTTCACGAGTCCTGTTCTTATTTTCATTCGCCTGATTCCTTTCATTCGTTCAGTATTTTCACAAATTCAAACAATAGGCAATATTGTAATGATATCCACAAACTGCCAATATTTATGTAACTTACAAGGTATGCAAGAAGAATTTCCAATGATTATTCCCCCTCAACAAACAGTAGAACGCCCAGAATACCCATTACCTGGCCAGTGGTCAATTTACCTCCTTTGAGGACTAGAACCATAACAATTCCTGCACAACTGTGGCGAGATAGTACACTGGGGAATAGGCACGACTACAGCTGTCTACTTCCATCGAATTAACTTTTCAGGGTGTCCATGGTGACTGGACTGGTGCTTGTGGTGGCAGCAGTTATGTGTACAGACCTCACGGTTGGGAATTTTCAAAAAATAATGTGGACCTGTGTCTTTGTTTCAAACTATTAGCAACAAAAAGTTGTTTATTCTGATACGGAAGAAAAATATTTTTGTGTGCTTGATAAAAGCATTATTTATACCAGGACGAAAAAAAACAAATTAATTTTTGTTTGCCCATATTTCAAATGTCTAATGGTAACGAAAGAAAATATGCACACCTTAAAAACATTATATTTTTCAGAAATATTTTCTATAAAAGTTTGAAAACGTTGTTAATGTGGAGCTGATTAGATAACACAACAATTAATGTCTTGAACACCAATGGCCATTCACTAGTTGCCAAGCCATATTTAGCGATAATTGCTGGTAATGCCACTTTCGAAAATAACTGAGTTGTTTCTACATTCGGTTACATTCTCAGTTTATTCCATTTGATAGATTGCGGATGTTCGGTTTTACTTTTTATACCAGTAGTGAAAGGAAGTCGCAAACAACTATCTTTTTCGTGTGCGCATGTTTTACATTTTATTTTTGGACTCCATGATGAAAAGTTAAGATTTTGTAAATTTTAAATGATTCCATTTGAACTCAAAACTTTTCAAAGGTGATGCCCATATGTAATGTATTGTTCTCAGTATGTTTTGTGTCACATCTAACAACCCCGTTACATTTATTATTGTTCACTTACTTTAAACTTCACAGTTTTGTTTTTCAATATGTTGTCGTATTCGGTTCACACCAGTAACCATCTCTCTTTACGATATGGGCTATGACCCCCTCTCCTTCCCCTCCCAATCCGCTACTCCATGTCTTGTTGTCAACATCTATTCTAATCTTTTACTTTTTTAACTCTTTGAATTTCACAGCACTTTGCAGCATATTTCCACTGTCGTGGATTTAGTTTATTGTAATGGTCATTTTTTGTAAGTGTCTATTGTGAAACACAAGTTGACAAATGTTTGAAAACTTTATAGAAAAGAATGTCTCACCTTGAAATTTGACATGTTATCTGAAATAAAAGAAATGTCGGCTACAAATTCGAGTGGTTGAGGAAAAAATTATTTTAAAAATTACTTTTTACCTAACATTATTCTTTTTAGGTAATAATTCTTCCATAATGCAAAAAGACGATAGCATCTATATTATTTTACTTGGAACTCACTTATGATATGTCGTAGCCGTTCATGGATACTAAGTAGTTCTCGTAGAATTCTGAATCTCATCCGACACGTTGGAAGCAGGATTGTCCATAGATACTTGATGATGCTCTTCTTGATGTCCTACCAATGCTGGTTGTTGCTGGTCTGTTGGTACCGGTATTGCTCCATAAAGACGAGGTCTCGTTGGTTCCGAGCTTGTAATGTTTGAACTTTCATCGTGAGTCACCTACAAATCACAATTTGATACTGAACTAAACTTTATTTTATTGGTTAACCATAGGTTATTTTAATCTGGTATTGTGCAGTTGTACTGATGCAGAAGGGTTCTTGTGTCAAATGTGCAGTTGCCGAACTCAAGCTGTCGGTAGAAAACAGGGCATACAAGCACGTGCGTATTTTTTGGATGTTTGTGAGAAACATAGAATTTAATTCTGATTTCAATGTGCAATTTTGAAATATATTGTGTTTGTGAGGGGCAAAGATCATGGTAAATCAATACCAGGAAAATAACATGTGAAAACCTGTTTCATTGTGTTCATCGAAACAGCAAAAAATAAAGAAGTTATGGAACCGTTTAAAGTTTTACGGTCTGTAACTTTGGTCCAAATTCTAATTTGGGATATGAATATGTGCGTAGTTTGTTTGCAATCCCTTTAAAAGTATCACTTAGTTTCTAAGTTCAAAGGCCAACACATTGATAGAATTTACCTAGAAATTGAAAATAACTTACATTATGCTTCTGTCTGACATACTTTACACACACGATCAGCACGGTCAGTAACAATCCCACGGAGCCAATTGCAGTTAAAATTATTCCAGCGATATGTCCAGTTCCATCCAGGAGAAAGATCATCAGAATTCCAGCACACAAAAGTATAAATGGAAATGCGATAGCCAGCATTGACAATAAATCCCGCATTTCAGAATAGCTCATTGTGTCAGTGACGTGGGAGCTGAGGTGGTGAACAGAGTGGTGAAGTCCATGGTGAGGAAGTCCACCCTGAAGTCCATTGTGATAACTTCCATGAAGATGATGTCCATGGTGATGATGCAAGTGGTGATGATGCCCATGATGATGGTGACCATGATGATGGTGGTGTCCATGATGAAATAGGTGATTGTGGTGATGCCCATGGTGGAGGAGGCCGTGGTGGTGATGTCGGACGTGGTGAAATCTTACCATTTTTTTCCAGAAAGAAAGATCCTAACTGCACAAAAGTGTAAATGGTTGATCAAACTATCAGAAGCAAGTTTACGTCTGCGAGTGTTTTGTACATGTGTTTGAAGTATATCGCTGTTGGGCAATGCAACTGATTATTTCATCTGTGAAGGAAGTCATGTGATGAAAAAAGCAAACGGTGGTTTCCGTAGAGTTCGAATATTATCTGTGTTTGCGTTCTGCGTTCTGTGTCTGTGTCTTGCGTTCTGCGTTCTGTGTCTTGAACTT
>JBCAUG010016579.1:0-10890 GCA_038406175.1 Haplosyllis leylae
AAATATTTGAAATAATGAAATTTCTATCACAAAAGCACATTTGGAAGATTTACCCCCATCTTTTGACAAGTTAATCTCAATTTTGGCTCAGCAAAAAAACCCAAAATATGTCTCATAGTTTTTACTGTTATTCATATATTTGGCCATAATTTTTTGGTTGACATCCGTTTTTCTGATGTGGATGGATTTAAATCCATTGCTCAGATGCTTCATAGAAGTCAATGCATGTTTCATGCTTTGCAATCATTAAAGTTTCATGCGCTCCCACTGGCTCCCGACCCCTGGTCTCACCTCTGTATTTTTTCTCTGCCTCTTCGGAGCTTAATTGACCAAGATTATGCACGTGCATGAACTAAGGTTAACCGATAATTCTTAATTTCACAAATATTCAATTTTACCTGAATTTCATGTGGTTTTGACAAAAAATTGCATAACTTGAATCATAACTTGAATCATTAACTTGAATCTTTAAAAACATAAAAAGGTATCGTATAAAAAGGTATCTTTCTACGTTAAAAATCTTTGGCAGCATAAATGCAGACTGTGTATTTCTCGTTTTGGTTTATAGAACCTCAAAAAAAAAACTTTCTAACATTTTACAAACGGAGGGTGAACATTCCGTATGTTTTAAACAACAAAGAAAGCTGTTAATGCACTTATCCCACAAAATAGGTAAAATTTACAGTAAAGACACATTTAATCACAATTAAATTGATTTTACTCAAGCAAGGAGCCACTTGGCCACGAATCAGAATTCCATGGATAAGGACAGGACACAACTCTGCCTCACTCTTGCATGCGCAACGTACTTGACGTCATTATTTATGTCACAGCGTTTAACTGACAGAACAGATTTAATTTTCGAGCTGTTAATACACATTTTTTGCGTATCAAAGAGAAATTGAAGATTTCAACGAAATTCAAGGGGAGAGAAGTCATCGAAAGTGTTATAACAACGAATAAAATATTGTAGCGGTAATTGAAGACAGAAAAATGCCAAAGAGGCAAGCACAGAAAGGTAGAAAATTGCGTAATTCGGACGTGAACGAACCGCAAGAGGACATAATGGCAACTGCACCGAATGAACCTAGCAACGGTAAACAAAGGAAAAAGACTAACAAATCGGTCAAAAGTAAGGCAGTGGGTCGGATGAAAAATGAATTACAAGTTGAAGTTTTTGCTGAAGAAGCACAAGAAGAGTTTGGGGAGCAAACTCAGGTAGATCAAGCTGAAGCAGAAATGAGGGAAAGTGATAATTTGGTTACAGCTAGATTTAGGGAAGGAGACGACGAAGTCTTAATGGAAGTGACTGAAAATGATGAATTTATGGATGAAAACAATGACAATTCTGAGGACAGTGAAGAGGAGGAATTTAATACTGGAAGAAGTACAGACATGAACGCGGTGGGCACGAGTTATGAAGCTGATGTCAACAGTAATTCTAATTCTGGAGGAAGGAGACAAGGGAAGAATTGTGGAGAAATTAAGAAAAGGAAAGAACTGGAAGGATCGTCTGATGAGGAGATGGATGAGGCAGAAATGAAGTCCATGAAGAAGTTCGCAAGATTTTTAGAAAGAAGTGGATACATTAACAAACAAGGTGGTGGAGATAGGGAAGATGAACCCAGTACCAGCTTCGACAGGGTATCGAAATCCAAGAATGTTAACCTTACTAGAGGGGAGAAGACAGGTATGGCTAAAAGTTTACTGTCAGGGTCTGAGACCACTATCTATGACAGGGCAATCGACTTGAATGTAATGCATAACGAAGAAAATATCATAAACAGGGGCGGCTTTGAAGTGGATGGAGAGATAACAATAAGTAAAAGAATGAGTTCTTCTTCTGAAGACCAAGACGTAGACAAAATTGATGATGTTGATTTGGCTATTCAAACAGTGGAGTTAAATGAGTCGGTTAAAACGAATGATGATGAACAATTACTCTTTAAACAATTTTTAGAATACAAGAGATGGGAAAAGAGGGATGAACAGCGGCGGAGAAGTTATGAGGAATCAAGGGCAAACACAGCCATAAGCCATACCCCTAGAGTGGAACCCCACCTGTCAGCCCAGGAACAAACTAAGAGATCGATTCAACAAGCGGAAAGGGCCAAGGCCACGATGTATCAAGTACCAGGTGAGCATAAATTAAGTATTAGCACTGATAAAGGGCAGGTTTTGAATGCAGACAATCAACAGGTAGGATTTTCCAGAATGTTTAAGGAAAACGATATATTACTATCAGCGTTAGTAGACGAAGAATACACTTCAGTAGAGAATCACTTGGATGACATAACACGACAGAAAATAATAAGTGGTCAATATGTTGATTTCGCAAAACTCATACCGAAAGACAAAGTCAAATCGGAACAAGATACAAGGATGGAAATGGTCAACAGGGGTGGTAGAGCTTATTATGAGTCGGTCTTTGACAGAGAAACTACATTGATAAATTCCTTTAGTAAATGGGAACAAGCTTTTAGAGTCTTCTCTTCGGTATTTGCGGAAGCTAACCCAACGAAGGTAAAAGAACTACTACAATACAACCATATTATATATTTGGCATCTTTGTCTTTCATATGGGACAACGTATATGCATATGACATAGACTTCAGACTCCACATGAGTAAGTATCCCCAGAGAAATTGGGGTATCATCCTCAATTTAGTGTGGCAAACCAGGCTAAAGGAGAAGATCACGCCTGGAAGAGGTCAGTTGATGGGCAGAGAAGATAAATCATTGACTGCTGGTAACACGAGGGGAAACAACAAGTTATGTTGGAAATACAATAGAGGCAAATGTTCATATGGTTTCAATTGTAAATTTGAACATAAATGTGGTATTTGCAGCAAGTTTGGACATGGTGCACACAACTGCAGGAAGGGTAAAGTGTCGAAAACCAGCGGAGAGTTGAATGAAAAAGGGAATAATGAGAAAAGACACTAATCTCTCTCTTAATTCATCATAATAGCTATTTATGTGTAATTTTGTGTTATTACTGAAGGCATCCCAACTCAGATACCAGCAATTTTTTCAAATCACAATATCAACAGTATTGTTACTCCGGTCAATCCAAGAGTTTTGAATGAGATGTTGATTGAGTCCAAGTATGATGATAACAAGAGGAAATTTCTGGTGGATGGATTTACAAATGAATTTGACTTGGAATACCACGGACCCACAGACAGGGCGGACACGTCCCGAAACTTGCCATTCAAGGTTGGTAGTAAAGAAGAATTATGGGAGAAAATTCAAGATGAAGTCAAGCTGGGGAGGTATGCAGGACCCTTTGATAAGCCACCATTTAAGAACTTCGTCCAATCTCCTTTGGGACTGGTGCCAAAAAAGGAAAACAAGACAAGACTCATTTTCCATCTATCATATGATTTTCCATCGGGATTCAAATCTGTGAATCATTATATACCAGATCACCTGTGTACGGTCAAGTATAATGACATAGATCATGCAGTTATCAACTCTCTGAGAACAAAATACAGCACAGGAACAAAAGTACTGTATTACTCAAAGATGGATCTGGTCGCGGCTTTCCATTTGGTTCCCCTAAAAACTTCTTGTTTTCCATGGACAACGATGGCGGTAATCAACCCTTATACTAATAAGCTTGAATACTACATGGACAAGGCATTACCATTTGGATCCAGTATCAGCTGTTCTCATTTTCAGACTTTCTCGTGTGCTCTAAAACACCTGGTAGAGTTTTACACTGGTAACCCAGATTCCTGCACTAATTTCTTGGATGACTTCCTATTTGTGGCCCCGTCACGTCAGGGGTGTAGCTACATGGTAAGGAAATTCACTGAAATTTGTGACAGACTGGGGGTCCCAATAGCACATGATAAGACAGTTGAATCTGTGCCCGCAATCACTTTCTTGGGAGTTGAACTAAATGGAAAAAATTTGACGCTCGGAGTGCCTGTAGATAAAAGGATTAAAGCAGAAAACTGGTTAAATTACGCGATAGACAAGAAGAAACTTACTGTGAAGGAATTAGAAAGAATGGCCGGCCTTTTAAATTTTTTGAACAAAGTGATAATTCCAGGCAGGGCATTCACCAGAAGGATGTACTCAAAATTTGTACATTTGGAGGAGAAGCTCAAACCCTTTCATCATGTAAATCTAGATGCAGAGTTCAGGAGAGATTGTAAGATGTGGAAATGGTTTCTGCAATCTGAAAAACTAATCGGCATCGTTAGGCCCTTTGCAGAGGTGACAGAAGATCTTTCCAGGGCCAAAGCATTAGACTTTACCAGTGATGTGACCTCAAACGAAGTATTGGGTTTTGGGGCTTATTTCAACTCACACTGGATGTTTTCTAGATGGGAACCTGGAGTAATCAAAAGGTATCAACCATCCATTCAATTTTTGGAATTATATGCCTTTTGCATCGGAGTCTTCACCTGGATAGAGGAGATTGCACTAGAAGCAGAGAAAAATCAAAGGAAGTTGGTGCTATTTTGTGACAATGAACCATCGGTCAAGATGATAAATCATATGACTTCGGGATGCAAATACTGTATGACATTAATAAGGAAATTGACCCTCAAGTGTATCCAATACAACATCCGGATTCAAGCTCTGCATTTGAAAGGGACAGACAATTTTTATTCAGACAGTCTGTCAAGGATGAAAATCAGTGATTTCAAGAAACATGCCCTGAAGCACAAAAAGAGTTTTGATAATCAACCCACTGTACCGTCGAGGGAATTATGGCCACTGAGCATCTACTGGAAACAAAATTGCATAGACATTAAATAAAGCTCTAGGTTTCTTACTGTTATAGGTTGCAAGAACTGCGATAATACGTCATCAGCCCACTCCACGGATACTTCAATATCAACCGCGGAAATCAAACTCATGGTTGAAAGACTCAAGAGTGAGGAATAGATCTTTGACATGGAGAACATATTATGGAATATGGAGGAACTTCAATGAATTTTTTATTAAATTAGATACCAAACCAAAATCTTGGGAAGAAAGGTTGATGTTGTATGTGGGGTATCTCATCACTAAAAACAGGAAATCCACAACCGTCAGGTCTTACATTTCTGCCATCAAGGCGGTATTAATGGAAGATGGGGTAGTTTTGAATGAAAATAAATATTTGTTATCATCTCTCACGCAAGCATGTAAATATAAAGACAACACAGTGAAGACAAGGCTTCCCATTACAAGGATGCTACTAAGATTACTCATTGATCAAACTCAACAATACTTCTTGAACAGTGGCCAAGTATATCTATCAACCTTATACTGCAGTATTTTTGCGGCAGCCTATTTTGGTTTACTGAGAGTAGGAGAAATAACACAGGGGTCACACCCGGTACTCGCCCCAGATGTCCATGTGGGATGAAATAAGAGGAAAATCTTGTTCGTTCTGCCTACATCAAAAACACACTGGAAGGACAAAAAACCACAGTTTGTAGGTATAACCAGTCATCTGGACAGGTCCACTAGATCTGACAATCATGATAACAATGAGGTCTGCCCTTACACTTTACTACGCCAATTCGTAACCGCGCGTCCAAGGTGCGAGAAAGGTGATGAACCTTTCTTTGTCTTCAGTGACAGAAGCCCGGTCACCCCGACTCACTTCAGAAAAACCCTTAAATTTTTGTTGAGTTTATGCGGTTTTGTCCCTGATCTATATTCAACACATTCCTTAAGGATTGTACGTGCCGTGGATTTGCAAAAAATGCAAATCCACGTGGATTTGATTCGCAAACTTGGAAGATGGAAGAGCAATTGTGTGTATAACTACCTGTCTAATCTCTAAATAACATCCTGTCATTATTATTACAGGTGAAATCAAAGCTCTAAGGGATGTTTGGTTCATCGGAGACAACTTCTTATATCAGATGTTTGGTACCCTACAAGGAATGAAGTCTGAAGCAGGCATGCTCCGAAAAAGACCCCCTTACTGTTATGAGTTTTACAATGTCGGCGCATGGTTCCAAACATCTCTAATCACCGCTCCCCCAATAGCGAGAATATCAAATGCACTGATAGAAGCTCTCAATGAAAACACATACCTGCCAAAGTACGTAATTATTATTCCAGACAAGGACATTGTAGAGTCACTACCAATCAAGGATTTCGGGGTTAAAGAAGCCATTGATGACAATCTATATTGGCTCATCAAAAATGTTTCCAGGTCTCTCTTAACACACAGAGAGGATTTAAAGGATAAAAACAGGAGTGCAGTCACCGCAGATCTCACAAGGGTGATCTGGGTAAAAATGCTATCCAGACCGATAACTGACAATCAAACTCTTAAAAAGGTCTGGAAACTCAGGCCAAAATTTAACAAATCCTTGGATGAAATTCTTGCTGTTGAAAGATACATGCACATCTTAAATGTCGAGTACATGGAAGATTCTGGCATTTTTGATTTACATGGGAACCTCACCAACACCGGTAAGCATAGATTTTGGAGAAACCTCAACGATCAACTCAAGAGATTCGATTCACACAGAATTAATCTCAGAGCATCAGAATCGACAGTCGATTTTCAAAGAACTAATTGCCACGCATCCAGAGAATTCAGGGGATTCAATCAATGCAGCAAGTTACCAACACCACCACCAAAAAGAAAATAATACTGGTGAACTTAACAAATTTCCAGTAACAAGATTAATGTATTGTCATTCGCTCATTTTCTTGGGATATATAATACACTGCCTTCGTAATTGGTAACCGATTTAGGTAACAGAGTCTGTTTTATCTGTTTCATGTGTTCTTGTATATTAGCTCTGTTACACAAGTTTAGTGTGTTTGACATTTTCTATAGTATATTCTATAATATATCGTATCTTAATTCTGTTATGCAAATGTAATTTGGTTTGACATTTTCTATAATAATTCTCGTTGTAAAATACTTGTTAAAGGTCAATAATTGTCAAAAGTAGACATTTCTCATGCATTATCTTTCATTTACGGCTGCATTATACTATTATAGTTCAATATGCAAACATTGGTAGTAACAGTTACCAGTTCCGGGTGTAATGGTACATGAATGCAAATCGGTAACAGTAATTACGCACGTCACTGTATTATCTAGTGGCGGATTTTCAGCGAAAATTAGGTTCATTTTATCCTGGTAAGGCCCAGGAGGGCATCATTTGATGCAGGCATTCATATTCAATTGGGCATCTTTCGATGCATTCTGTTAACATCAATTTTAACCTTGATGTATATTGCTATTCATTGTGATTTTGCTCAAAAATAAATCCATTCTAATCCAAGTTGCGTATTGCTTGTTAGTAAAATATAGAAATATGATTCAAATACACGAATTCTAGACTTCACCCGCTATCAGTTCCTTCTGAAACCCTAGCCCAGTTCTTAAATTAGATAATGATGTACAACGATACAATACAACATTGCTGAAATACGAGATGTTTCCAAAAAGGTGACAAGAGACAAATTAATACGTCACAATGCTGATGTAGCTACCTTTCTTTTCTATTTCGCTTCGAAAGATAATCATGCTAGTGTTGTAACCTCTCCTGACAACATTCATTTCTTTGTTGTTGTTGTTGTTGTTTTTCTATTTAATTCAATGAGTGACATACGAGGAATTTATGTGATTTATGTACCTGACAGCAAACAGACGGGAGTACATGTAGATTCTGCAAATGCCTTTTAAAATAATCTTTAAAAACAACTATCTATGCAAATTTCCTCAATGGTCCTCATCACCCTGAGTCCATGCAAATAAAACGCCATTTTTTAAACTAATGCAAGCTTGTTCAGTCTAGGGAGTGTAATGAAGTTATGTCCCCCATTCTTCGAGATTATTTGTCTGTAAGAAACCCTACAGCAAGTTATCCATTTGAATAATAGTGAAGAACAATATAATTTGTGTAGTTTTTCCCGTTTGTCGTTGAAACAGTGTAACAGGTTGAAGCAGATCTACAAGCGATTGCGAGGGGCTAAAACGCAAACCGTGCGTTTATGCTCCAAATGCAGTTAAAATATACTTCAACGTGAAGCAGTTAATTTCCCTTAACTCCCCACGGAGTGCATGCATCTATCACGTGCTGATCATGCCTAGCTCCCCAAGCCCAGCCAATCAGAGTCCCTGCATCACATGCACATCCCTGGTAGCCAATCAGGACAATTGCATGATTCCCTGGACCAATGGCAGCATGACATGTAAGAGTGTATTCCTACTCAGCCGCCTCACAGGTCTACATATGTAACCACTGATCAGAATGAGATAAGACTAGTGTCAATCTAAGACAGTATACACTTCTACCTTTAATAACCACAATCTGCACTAAATAGCTCCACTCCTTTGTGTAGCTCACCCCAGTGACCTTGGGACTACTTTGTGTAGTGGCATTGATATGCTGGTGGTTAGGTAGTAGGTATAAAAGGGAGGTGCACTCCTATGAAAGTAGGACCTCCAGAAAAACCATCAGACTGTTAAGAGCTAAAATATCTAACAGCAGGAACTTCTCAGGTATTGAGAGGAACTAAGCCTAGCTCCCTGCTCTGAATCTTCCAAATTGCATGTTTGGGCTGTTTGAGCCATTTTAGATACTTTGCAGATCTTAAAGGCAGGAGGAGTTAGCTAGCTCCCCTTTCACAACCTGTTACTTCAAGCTACTTAAACATCATTCTAAGATGTCTGTAAAGAACTGTACAAGTAAATGTAAGGAGCTAAATGTGTTTCCTTGTAATATTGCATTTTAAGCTTGTATTTATGTTTGTTCTTGTATTGCAGAGTTTCTTAGATGTGTCTTCAATGTTCCTCATTTTCTTCAATAGTATCAAGTAGTTCTTCAAGGTCTACACTGTGTTGTATGTGTAGATCCCTTGACAGTTGTGCACAATAGTGTTTCTGAGTGTAGCCCCCTGCTACACAGTGTTCCAGTATTTCTCTGTGTAAACTTCAAGCCTCATCTGTGAACAATGGCAGAAGCTGTAATTGTGCATCCATTTGGCTTAATGGAGGCCTACTACACCATAAGCGTTAGCTCCCTGGAGCGTACTGATTAACTGTTTCCTATTGCAATTGCACATTTCATACAACCAGTCTCAGGAGCAACAATAAAGACTGTACTTAAGCTGAGTGTTTGTATTCTTCATCCGTGAAGGTACTGGAGCCCCCATAGCTCCCCCCCCCCACAACTTTAACCCCCACACAGCGATACAGACTAGAGCTCCTTCCTCACAACTAGGTCCAGTGCATGAACTAACACATGAATGAACATGCATGAATGAACAACTGCTGTCACCCCCTGAGATGCAAAGACTCTTGCTCTGACTGCTGACCACGAGGAGCTAAGTTTAGACTGGTACTTAGAATACTCCCCAAAGTAATAGTTGGTGACATAAACAAAAAATACTAGTCACTAACAAAGTCAGTATTTGCGGTGTGAGGGAGAGGCTTGTCACTTCCCCGGATATGCTACTAGTTCATACTTTCATTCTATCTTGTAATTCCACTTTCTGCAATTAAAAGCTGACTCGAATTTGTCAAACTATCAAATATAACAAACAACAGTGTGTTCTAACAAACCGCATGCCGAAGTGAAGTTTGGTAAAGAAACTGCCCATAATCCATCAATATGTGAAATCACATTGGTAAACATTACTAGAAATGAACGTGAAGTAGGGTATCCAATCACATATATGGACACTAATTGTAATGCTTTTTATTCATAGACACTCCAACAATGCCCACTGGTCAATTGCGACGCCATATTTCACGTTCATTTCTAGTAATGTAGCATTACTAGCTTTTTTGGGGGTTGCGAAAATAGGAGGTTTAGCAGTGGTAGAGCATCATCTTATGTTAAAAATTCTGGTTGGACCCAGTAGAAATGTTTCATTTCCAGACACAGTCTTTTTGTATGACCATATATGGTCTTGTGTGGAGCTCTCCAGTCCTTGCTTAGCCCAACAATTCACTATGCTGACGTTTAGGTGAGATGCATTGTAAAGCTAATAATTCGTGCAATGCAAAAATTGATGTTTTTAAAAAAGAACATAATCAAGAGATGACGTTAATTTTTTTTCATTTGGTACAGTCCAAAAAAGATTTCATGAGAATGCTGGCACGATATTTTGACGCCAACAATCTCCAGTTTTGCTAACTTTCAATAATCAAACGAAATGAATTTTGGCAAAAACCAGTTCAACGCACTAGTTTCTAGGCATGAATTTAAAGATGATGCCAATCTTACGGCGGGCAATTGTACATGGTTATAATTTCCGACTTTCTGCTCCTTTATCACTTTATTTTAGTTGAATTGTACTTTGGTGACTTCATCTGCCACCAATTTTTGAAAAACATTTTTGTCAAATTTTGGAAAATACTAAAGCCAATTCGTTTTTTCTAAAAGAGAATCAGTACATAAAAATGGTTAGCAAATGGGAATATTGTGAAAATAAATGATTAAAGAAAACCTAAGAATAATTACTGACAGGACAGAAATATACACATTAAAATATTACTTCAGAAAGAAAAATCCCAAATATGTTCATTATGAGAGAGAAAGAAAATATTTAGTAAATCCATGGAGATTGAGATAAAAAGTGAAATTTGAATTACTGACAATCTTGTCCTTTAGTTTATTGCTTATATTTAAACAACTATCAAATATATTCATTTCATATGTAGTCCAAAATGGTGAACAAACATTTTGTTCATTGTATAAGTTACATTTGAAATATATTTTGATAGTTGTTTAAATATAAGCAAAAAATGAAAAGTCAACATGGTGAGTAATTCGAGGACAGTACAAGCCATGGTAGCTTATTTGTTCTATAGTTATTGTGTAATATGTCACCAATATTACACTTGCTTGGTTTGTGTAGTAAAACTCAACCCCAGTCAGAATTGAGTGTCCGCCTGGTCAG
>JBCAUG010016590.1:0-10888 GCA_038406175.1 Haplosyllis leylae
TGTTATCTTGAGATGTCCCCACCACCTCCAGGTACAACCATCACCCCATGTACAGTCACTGAGCCACAAAAGGCCTTTGTAGGTCCCCACCAGGGATCCAAAATTTCAGGCACCAATTATATTTTCCTTTTAAATTATGTTCGATGACATTTTGAATTTTGTCATAAATGTCTATTTCTGAAAAAAGAGGTACAATTAAGCCACAAAAGCAACATTTTATTCATGAGACCACTGTGCTTGCAGTTTGAATGTGTCTGTGTATGCAATGTGTGAGAATGCATTAGCACGAATACTCTGCTGTCAAACCTGTGTCCCTAGGGTGCAGCCTTTAATGCCACCCTTACATTTGGACTCAGCAACAGAAGAACCACATTGGAGACGATTAAAGCCATTTCTGTGCCTAGTAATACTAATGTTCCTTCCTCAAAATGCAAAGTTGTTTCATTTCCACCATTCGTGCTTCAGTTAAAGGCATTAAATTATTCAAATCTCATTGGTCAATTGTTAAATGGACTCGGTTTCAAAGATTTAATTGCAAAGTCAAAATTTCAAACTTAGTAGAGAAAAATTCGACGCTTGATAGGTGAACAGTTGTGGTTGTGATTGGAATTTTGAAATCCAGTAGTGACACGATAAGTCATCTGAGTACATAAGATGTTACTCTTCTGTAAATATTACTGCAGGCTATTGGGAGATGACGTTAATACACGATTGACATTTCAGCTTAAGAATGTTAGTCTCATCTGTGTACCAATTATCTTCTATTTGATTTGTGCATATCAATACATGGTGTGTCTGCAAGCATTGCTCGTTCTCTTATCAAATTGACTTTGTCTTGATTTCACGATTCAATGAATGTTGCTAAATTTTCCCTCAACATTTGACAAATTGATTGGCTCGTGTGTACAGTCGTCTTACCGATTCAATTAATTTTATCGCTGAGATGATCTCAGAGACAAAATGTGGATAGCTGTCGTTTTAATAATGAAAATGGTCTTTCATGGGAGAAAAATGGATACTCCTGCCATTCCTTTTGTAAAATACTGAGTTTTGTTTGGTCTGAAATGGTCACAAGAAGCTGCAAACTAAAGTCGTAATAAAAAAATGGAAATGCAAAAGCAAGTATGCGCAAATTAGCTGAATATTAAAGAAATTAATAAATATAAAATGATATTAAATTAATTTTGTAACTTGAAAGTAAAACTATGTTTGAACCATCCATTATGTCGTCTAAAGGAATTGTAAAAGATAACAAAGTTTGAATAGACGTGAATTTACATCAAAATAATTAGTGACAAAAATACATTTTTTAGTAATGTTTGGCCTCATCAGGAGAATTATCATAATTTGTTCAACATTTCCGCCATGTTTCACCGCACGCACCACCACGATGATTGATCAAAACGTCTGTGGAGGAGACGTTTGTCGGCTGAATTACAGCCTAATTATCAATACTAAAAGTAAACTGCAAAGTAATGTTTTGATAGCTACTCTATCGTAAATGTACCGTAATTACATTTCATTGTAAGCGAGGATCTTTGGAGACTGAGTTTCTTTCTGGAAGCATTAATCCTCAAGGTAGTTATGTACACATTACCTAACAATAAACCTCTTTGTTAAAATTATGTACGGGCATCCCCAGGACTTGCGTAACACGTCCAATTGATTTTTTATTCACACGAATATGCACAAATCACTATACATGTTTTTGGCAGAAATTATTTCGTTTGGCATAAAATTGCGTTTTGTAGTCTATTGAGTCCAAGTTCTTGTTTTCTCATTTCTGATTTTTGACGCAAAAAGCATTTCTTTAGAGCATTTCTTAACAGACCATTGTTCTGGTCACTTAAAAATTGTAACGGTTTTTATATTTTATATAGAATAATATTAAATAAGAAAAAGTTTCACTCACCTGAAAGGTGCCCATTGCAGTACTTTCATCATTTGCGTTTTCTGGGACAGCGACCAGCATAAAGCCAAGGAGTCTCTGGTTAGGATAAGTCCCATTTATGCTCACTGAAAGTAAAATCGAGGAAACGGATTTGTTTAATTTGATCACATATTAGTCTTGTGACAATTTCTTCACTAAAATGTCCTTTATTCCAGTTGTTAGGTACAGAAGCCCAAAATATGTAACATAAGTGAGGTTGAAAATATTTCCAATATTATCATTAATAAAATTGAGATATGTTAGTTCTTTTTTGAAAAACTTTGATAATTCAACAGCACAGGATAAGCTTTTCAATGTCTCTCTATCTGGTGAAGATCGCGGATCTACCTCACATGAAGTGTACTTTGAATAGCAACAAGTACTTCAATCAAGAGCAAACATTTGTTTACCATACCACACTATGGGAAAAGTGATTTGTTTTCATCACTTTTCATGAACCCGACATGCTTCTAATTACTTTTTCCTTCTTGCTAAGCAATTCTTACTTAATCAGATTGCCTTCATTAAAACCCAGGCGCTCTTTGATTTACTAACATCGGCGATAAATTTTAATTGGGGATGAATGCATGCTGGAATTAAAGTGGGTCGATATATTAAAAGAAGGATTTAAGTTAAATTAGAACAGCATCATCAATAATCAAATTTTTTACTTCCAATTTGTTACAAATGTTTAGGTGTTGGTCCATTTAAGTGTCTAATTATAACTAACATAAATGCTTTATTTACATGCCTTCTTTGTCATCAAACTTCTCCCGATAGGTAATTTAATTGATACTTATATTGATAAGATACGAAAAGTTTCAATTGTAGTGTGAACTTTACGATATTTACACCAAGTGCTCTTGCTGAAGTGTTTGCTCCTGTCAATCAGTAGTGACTGACACATCCGTTTTGTACCTGGCTCCGAGTAGAAACTGTAAGCGAAACAGGACTTAACACTGCAAAACTTGGACATTTGTAATAATCAATCAACAACTGAGGCTCTTCGGTGTCTTTACCTGTGTAAACTTGGCCCGGAGTATATTTCTCCGATTGCGTTCTTCCGGATACTTTAATCCTGAATCCGTTGTCTCCCGAGGTTTGGCTCGCACTCGTCCCAGGCGGGTCTCGTTGACAAACATCCCTTGAATTAACTCGGGCAGCCATCGCTTTCTTCATTTCCATAAGTTTTTTCATGTCTTCTACGCTTTGGCCCATCACCACTCCAACTAGTACAAAAACAGTGAAATACCACATTTTTAATAATTATGCGACAATCCTCTTCAAATTATAAATCTGTTCTCAATTGGTCTCTATTCCATTGTATATAACCACATGTACTCCAAGAAAACCCTTCTGTACATAAATATCTTTGCTGAATTGCCGAAACCACAACACCGCTTGTTGCTTCTGAATCCGCAAATGAATGAACTGGTGTTGATGTGTGCTGGTTTTATTTATCTGCCACCTCTTAGGAGAGGGCAGCAGCAGTACCAGCACATTTTCTGTGATAACATAAAAGTCCAAAGCGTGGTGAAGAAGAACTGGATTCATCTGTCATGTTTTAAACAGAGAGGTTCGCGAAAAACAAGCATGCTTGTTTACTGGGGAGTAAAGCTTCAGTAAATTGCTATCAAATGTATCAATTCCATATTTTTGTTCACTACCAACAGTAAGTATCTGTAGCATACTGAGTGAAAATTAAGAATCTTTAAAACTCTGAACTTTATGACATTCGATTGATCTAAACTGCAGTCAAAGCCAATTGAATAGTGGTCACTCACAATTCACAACAATGACGAATGGGTCCTGGAATTTTTAATGGAGACAAAATATAAATTTAATAATTATAAATAATAATTTTTAATACATTGATTTCTTAAAATTTCATTATCTGAAATGTCAGCCCATTGACATGTATGACACAGATAAGTTTTAAAAAAAATTACCATTCCAAAATTGGGAAAATAGTTTACCATTGATTTCAATAAGAATTTGCTTTTTTTCTTGGATGCATACGTGATTCCTCAATGAAATTTTGTCTCATGAATGTTTCATTCACTTTAACAAACATTTGAGTTTTTTTCTATTTTGAATAGAAATTAATCTAACTCGACTAATTAGATGACAAAAAAATTGCAATATTAAAAAAGACTTCTGCAAGGTTTGAACTCCCAAACTACTGATCAGTAGTTAGGCATGCCAAACATTACACCAATGAACTGGCTGTGAGTGAGAGGCACAGAAATGCTTTCAATATCCTACAGTCATGATTGACTGGTTCTAGTTGAATTCAGTTAATTCAATAGAAAAAACTCGATTGTGTCCTTGGACAAATGTTCTTAAATGTTTTCAATGAATGACATTCTTTTTTCACAACATGATATACAACGAGGTACCCCAGCCTGGGGTTCAAATCGTTCTCACCAAAGTAACGATGGATCCACTAGTTGCAGACGGGAGTTGACCAATGGGCACAAAATTACAGTGAATAATCTTTTTTCAGATATTCCTGTATTTCAGCAATCACGTTGGTAGTTACTGAACAATTCTAAGCCACTGCCTGTCCATTAAGGCTCTACTGAGGACAAATCTTCCACTGCAAGGACTCGTCTAAACCTTTGCTAATGATACCCAGTGACAAACTCCCACTCTTTTCTAATGACCAGCAAACACCAGGCGGCAGAACTTAAGCAGAAACAATATTAACCACACCCATGAGTACTTAGATCTATGCCATTGGCCAAAGGGCACAGGGCAATATGCAGGACTGTATATCCAGCATCCCTTTGCCTTTCATGTGTTAACCTAATTTGTTCTTGCACAAACCTATAAAACTTTATACTGCCCAGAATAAAATTTTAGTCAAGGGTGTTTGAGGAACATCTGATTCATGACAAGAATTGAGCATCAAATTACCAGACAACTCATCCCCGAGATATTCTGACAAAATGTTTTTATTATCAAAATGTACCAATGTGCCAATTTAGACAAAGAATCTGCTGGAACTTTTATTGTGCATGCACACATCAATAAAATTTTATTTGTTGAAACTGATACACAAAGTAACGATATTTATCCTATATCGGCGACTGATGCCACAATCTGATTGGTCTAATTGGAACAATATGTATTTGTATTTGGGACATTTCACTCAAAACCCCCAATACAAGTTGTGTTGGGGGTTCCATGGCACAGTGTGAATACAAACCATGTGACCATTATTGGCCAATCAGGATATAGGATAAAAATGTCACCAGGACCATAGGAGGTGAATACAAGAATTTATTCCCCTCCCATGAAAACCTGTATTCATCTCAGCCTAAAGGCCTCAGTGAATACAAGCTTTCATGCTCGGGTGAATAAATTCTTGTATTCACCTCCTGAGGTCCTGGTAACGTTGTAGTATCAGTGGCTCCACGAAAAGGACTTACGTCCTCCAATTATTTTTTAAAAAGTAACAATCTGTCAGACCATCTGTTATGAGCAAGCATATTCACCAGGGTCTCATTTCCCTCATATTATATTGTATTTCCCTCACATTTGGCTAAATCTTCTACCTATTACACTGGCTGGGGGTATTTTGCCAGCTTCTGGGCAAATTCTGCAGCTTCATTTGTTAATAAAACCGGATTTCTTTCTTGCGGCAAATTAACGTAACGTAATCCTTACAATAGTAATGAGATTGTCATGATGCTCTGGGATTAACCAGATACAAGATTTCTAATGGCAGTTACGGAAAATGATATTTGTGTACCCAATACGGATGACAATTTGTGTACGATAAGCGGACACATTTCCAAAGGGATAGTTAGTAAGACTGCATCATCCAAAAAATTAAGAGTTAAAGCCTTCTACGGAATACAAACTGATAGGGATGTCAGTTTTACGCCTGTGGAAGATAAAAATAGTTGTAAGCTACAAAGTGACTTAACTGCCAATGCTTTTGTATCAATTCAACTTCAAAGAAGAACTTTGAGGCAGAGCACTGTTTCAAAAAACCTTCTTCTTTGCAGATTTTAAGACCTTCCTCTGTATCAATATCTTGCTGTAGTGCGGCATTGTGTGCATATCGGGTAAGTGATTCTGGTCTACGCATGTCACGTCACAAGAGTCTTTGTTGAAAAGACTGCTTCTCCAAAAAAAAAAAGAAAAGAAAACAACAGTTGCAGAAAAGTATACAATGGTACCTTTGATAGATTGACTACAGACAGTAGATCCTCGTGTGTAATCAAATTAAAAAGTTCTCTGTGGTTGTGCACCCCAGAAAAGGACTGATAGATTAGGAGACGAATGTGTTCGATCTTATGGCTGCTGATTTATCGGCCGTTTGTAACAAATGACTTCGTAAACGTTGTACACTACGTCCCTTTTAACCCGAACAAAGAAACACATGTCTTATCAGACCTATAATTTCTCCTCATATCTATCAATATCGAAATAGTCAAACTAAGTGAAATACTACTCTGCTATGGGGATCTGGGGCAGCGGAAGGGACGCCCCCTAGAACAAAATTTGCTCATTGCTATGCAGTTTTCGGGAAAAATTGGTCAAATATAGGTTGGCGCTCCGCTTAGGGGTTGGAGCTCCCTCGGATCCACCACTGCACTGCCATTGGAACAGAAGATTGGTGTCGATGAAAGGAACGTCGAAAAAATTCAATCTCTGTCGATTTGCAATATAGTATTTCTCTCATGACCATAACGTTAATAGGTCTAAAACAAAAATGTCTTTCAGTCAAAGGCCTAACATTCGCATAACACATAGATTACAAAAACATTTACAATTGAAGAAAAATTGATTTCCTTTCATTTAACCATGATATTGAGTTCCCTTGACCTTGACTTCCAAATGACTTTGACTTTTAAAGTAAGTTTTAGTGGAAAGGTAAACTATGTCTTATTTTTCATTTGACCTCAACTTTGACCACATGATCTGGAAGTCGAAAGGAGCACATTTGTGCAGATCAGTGCAGATCATTTAAATTTACTTTTTTGTCCAAAAACGAATTTATTTAGTGGAATATTACATCAATTGAAACCATTTAAAGAAACACTTCTGTATGTATCATTCTGTAAGTATATTTTCAATATTTTAACTTTTTTCAAAATGAACAGGTCAGTGTACAGAGGTACAGAGGTAGTCATGACACAATGGCCTTTGGTGGAGAGTCTATCCAAAGTGGAGGGACAAGTGACTGAATGCAATTTCTGCTCAATGAAGTGCAACAGGTCATGCAAGGACACAAAAGTGTCCATTATGGGCAACTAATGCCACAGTTACGACAATAGAGCTTGCCCCCGATGTGATTTATGATTAAGATAATGCCTGAGAAAGTGTCCATTATGGGAAAATAATGTCTGAGGCATAGCCTTGGACATTGTTGACCATAATGGACACTTGTGAGGTGTATTATCTGATGTAAACAACATCAGCCCCTGGGATTTTAATTAGAATAACAATGGCTGAATAGGTAACTTACATGCACTTGGGCTTGGCTCCACCTCATTGCAGTAATGCTTCACTGACTTCAAATGAAGTAATGTTAGGCCATAGCAGTTGTAGTCAAGGTTTGCACATGGTATTTGGTGGCAAGGAGCTCATTTTTTGCTTGGTTTCCATGGTGAACACATGCACATTCATGTCTGACATTTGGATCTAGATCGGATTGCTTCATGTTGTTGGTTTGTAATTTTCATAGTCATAATAAGTGAGGAAACATTTGAAACTCTGTGGTATACTCTGTGGTGATGAATAACTATCACATACAGTGTGGTTTTGACTCTGGATTCCATTTGCAAATGGTGAAAATTTGGGTGCAAAGGATTATAAAATTGATGACATGCTGCCATGGCCTTCTTTTTCAAAGTTTTGCTGTTATTGTCATGTGACTGAAATGGAGCTTTCCTATTGGCTGAGAGATACATCAGAATGAGGCTTGTCATGAGGTATAAAGTTTCGCAATTTTTTTGTCAATTTTAAATGTGATTTTAAGGCCTTTCACAACTGTTTGCTAGGTGTGCTACTGAGACTAAAATTAAGCAAATGATGTTGTCTATCTACTGACATGTTTATTTAGTATGGTGCCCTCTCCATTTTTGTGTAAAAAGTCTCGTAATATATCTTGGAAAATTGCTTTGAATTTTCAGTGCATTTCGCAATTGCGATTGCAAACACCATCACATGAATGGAGTTTCTTTTCAGATGCAAATGAAGCAATTACACTGTCTGTCTGGCTTAAAAGTGTCCATTATTGCCTTTAATAATGTACAGTTTAGCTCAAATAATGGCCAGTTAACTGGCAACCACATGGTAAAACTGTACATTATGGAGAATTAATTGACACTTTTAACAAAAGAAATTGACCCAGATGTTGTTTACTGTGAAATATATGTTTGCTTTCATTGCAGATGCCTTCAGTATCAACTACAAAACGTTTAACAGAAGGTCAGAAATGCGAACGTTGGTCAAAAAGGAGGAATGCTCTGGCTGATTCTTTCTAAATGCCTATGCCACAAGTAACAAGAGAAAAATTAGAACTAGAAATAACACTCAGAAAGACAAGTATTCCTAAAAGGCTAACTCACTTTTTCCGCTCTAAAATAGAGCCACAACCTGAAACAGAATCGACTTGAAACAAACACTCAAACTACATGAAGTTAGTTTCTCGTACTTATTATATTGTCATAAGTGTATTACCTGCGACCAAGGAAGTGATGATTCCATGAAGGAAAACAGATGACAAGACTCTTGGAAACACTTTGATGTGTAATTTCAGTCCTTTTCTTCATGACAGTGCTGAAACGTATGTTACAATCCATACATGAAACAAGTATCCATTTACCCATTTGTCCTTGAAATGCTCAAAAAAGTTTCACAGTGATACACGAAATTGTATTGGCACGAAAAATAGTCAATTCTCAGACTACAATCGTGAAGGCACTGATTTGTGACTGCTGTCACGTAAATTTGTATCAGGAAAGTAGCGGATCCGTATTACTAAAGTTGAGTTTTTAAAATCAGATCCGAGGAAAATACAGCAGGATTGGCAAACTGGATTAGAAAACTTTTGTAAAAATTATATATGTACAGTATATCTATCACAACCACACAGTGTTGATGTAAAATTGTGTAAGTTGCAATTTAAATATGTTTTAACGGTTTCGTGGAAAAATATTTTGAATTGGTGGTGGCAGCGACAGTGCGACGTGTAATTTGCTACAAATGGGTTGTTGATCATGTCAGCTTAAGTCTTCAGGCCTGGGTATTCAGATTGCTCATCTATTTAGTAGTAGTATTTCTCAAGGTTTATACCCCCAGGTATGGATGGCTAATATTCTTCTAGAAGTTAAACAAATAGTTAACCAGAAGGATGTTTAAGTCATCAAAAGTCCTCAAAATATTCATAAAGTATATTTATGACCAATTTTGATGACTTTCACATGTGACCTCAAAATTGACATTATTATGTGTGAACCTCAGTATATCAAGTTTTTAGGTGGTTTGAGTTTACACTAAAACCACCTCACACTGTAGCACTCGGGAATTTCAAATCAGCAATTTGGGACATTTCCCATTGGAATTTTTTGTCAATTTGGACACAAGACACCTTATGACATCTCCTAGGCATATGTCAACTTTTGGTGACTCCAGAGCCATTCGAGTACTTTTGTCAAAATTGGGTGCCTTCAGAAAATCAAAGTTTTCTTGATGAAGGAGCAACAACTCATCAAATATGCTTGGGGGTTTTAGGTGGGCAGATAACTAGGCTATATGATGGTACCAATTTTGGGGGGTGTGAAACACTTAATGTGGTGTCTTCATCAAATCACTGATTTGATGAAGAATCAGTCCATAGGTATGGCATAGGGTATTTACATATCCTGTTTTGGATTTTTGAATATGTTACTGATTGGCCATTTACTGCACCGATAACTATCAAATTTTGAGATGTCAAAAAGTTGTCAGATTTTTTGACCCCCCCCCAATTCTGGAGTTTTCAGCCATAAATTGGCTCAAATGTGTAACAATATGTAAATTTACGGTCAATTTTTTTTTGTTGCAGTGTCTGAGTAGTCTGAGTAATTTGCCAAAATAAAAACTGTCTGTTTATGGCATGGAGGGTCAACAATTTTGATGCAATGTCATTGGAAATTTGTAGAGGACATTGTTACCTACCAAAAGGCACTTTTCAAGAATTTTTGTTATTTATGGTTTCCTCATAAATTGACAACATGTGATTTTTTTTGATGGGCTGCTGCACATCTCGTACATGTGTTGGGAGGTCAAAAATGATATGAGTGGTCAATCTAATGATGTTCTAAGGGGATGTAATGTCAAAATTAGAAAATCTTTTTGGGGCCACTAATGGGGCACATTTCCATGACTTTATTGCTTAACAGCCTGTAGCATCAAGCCATTTGAATTTTTTTTCAAAAAGGGTGAAATTAGATGAAAAAGAATCCCTAGAACCCAAATTGAAAGATATTTAGTGATTTGGTGAAATTTTCAAAATTATCATGTTTAACATGTTTGTGTAGTTCTATCACTCTTTGCTCATTTCTGACCTTAATACTTGTTCAGTTTTATGTATGACCATGCAAATTGAAGCTTATGATCCCCTCTACAAGAATATGAAGGAATTTTGCCACCAGGGTGCCTATAAGGTACCTACAATCACAAAAACATGCCAAAAATCACCAATGTCAGCATGGTTTTGCCATTTGAAGGCATTTTATAGGCCCCTAGTGGCAAGATGACTCCATATTCTTGTAGAGGAGGTCCTAAGCTTTGATTTGCATGGTCTTACATTAAAATTGGACAAGTATTAAGGTCAGAAATGAGGAAAATATGAAGCAAACTGCAAATGCTCATATCTCCAAAACTAGACAACATATCAAGATTTCAAATACATATTTGGAATCAGCAGCAAATTTTACATCTGATAGATGTGGTTTT
>JBCAUG010016601.1:0-10888 GCA_038406175.1 Haplosyllis leylae
CCCCACCACGGGCCCAAAATTTCGGGGCAAAAACCGTCAATCAACCACTAAGGTGACTCTAACGAGCCACCAATCATAGTGTTACAATATCGGGTAATCAAAGGATTAAAATGAAGGTACATCTACATCACACATTGGATCACTTACCAAACCCTGCTTGCGAAGATGTCGCCGCATTTTCCTATTGCCAAAGTATCCTGCTAGATGTGGGTCCATCAGGCTGTTGTAAGCCGGTAACGGCCTGTCAAATTTAAGAGGATAGATCGTGATTGAGATTCTGGCTTACCCATATTTTGAACATCCAAACAAACCAAAGGAATTTGTTAAGAAACTGATTAACATACCCAGCATCTACGTGACTCATATTTGTCTTTGAGTAACAGCTCTTGCAACTAACACAAATCTGTCTCAAGAGAATCCACTTATCTCGCACAAATCAAGATTCATTCAGCAGGAATGTGCATCTCCTCCTTGTTTATCTCCAATCAACAACAACTGGTCGCCCAGGTGAATCACGTGACAAAACACCTTATTATGCTGGCAGGCCTGAAGATATGCAAATCTGAATTAAGATAGAGTGTGCAGATAATGTACTATCTTTTCACACAAGTACTTTTTCAGTGCGCTACATACAGTGCGAATAACCAAAATATTATCGCCTCACTCTTCGATTCACTCAATCACGCGACACTACGCCTGGTGATAGGTCAGAAATCACGGAAGGTGCCCGGCACAAGTGGTCAGCATGGCTGCAACACAGAAGCATTCACCGCTGGAAACCGGCCTCAAAATGTCCACGTTGTACCTGGTCTTGTACAATCTAGTGCAGTTTATAGGGTATGGTGTACAGAAAAATTAAAAATGTAGATCTTCCCAACGACGCTTATTATTGTCTTTCTCGTATTTATAGATCTACTGTGAGCGATAATAAAACGATTGATGACATTAGTTTGTTTGATCAGACGGATACCTGTGTGATTTGTATGTACTTGACAGATGGACAGCTGTGGCAGCAAACTATACACTCCATATAATTGACAGAGAGAGTTATGTAGGAGGATATCAGCACATCTCCATTCTTGTTTACATATTCCAAACGGCAATGGCAATTGAGGTCTGTACACTAGATCTATTGTCGGGAGAAATTATTACACCAAGACAGAGATGTTACCTATTTGTTTTCACTGAAAGATTATTACCCACTAACCCTCGGCTTTCGTGGTGTAAGATATCCAACCCATTGCTTCATGTCTGGTCAACCGCCTCGCTCACTTCATTCGCTCAAGCGGCTAACTGTTATCTTACTTAAAGCAATTGTATTCTCTGTACAATGGGGTTCGGAAAGTGAGATTCTGCTCCTGTCACAGAAGGCAAAGTGTTATGGCTGGGTTTGTTTGAATTGATTTTTGTTTTGTTTCCACAAGGAGGGATTTTGGCACCGCTGTCATCACGATACTGATAAACCACAAAGTCTTTACAGACATCTGAAATCACAACTTGAAACAGCATTCATGTGACTTAAATAAAATGTATTTATGGTTTGAACAGGTGATACATGCAGCTGTGGGGTTGGTTCGTTCAAATCCCATTCTGACAGCATTTCAGATCGCTTCTCGCGTATTCCTAATTTGGGGCATCTGCTATCTTGTACCAGAGGTATGATAGTGTGCTTGAAAATAACCGAAAAACAATGTAGGAAATGTGAAATAACGCAAACTTGAATATTTTTTTGGAATCCTCGTGAAACTTAAAGTATATTAGATAATGTTTGCAATGTAACGGTGTGGGTGATTTTCTTTTCAATAGGTCCAGGACACCATTGGTGTTCCCATGTTTGTGATTGCATGGAGTGTAACCGAAATGGTTCGGTACTCGTTCTATGCCTGTAACTTGCTCGATCTCAATCCATACTTCCTTACATGGCTTAGGTAAGAGGTGTAATTTATTGTTTGACTTTTTTTTCTCTTACAAAGATGACTGACCGTCAGTTGTACTGTAGCGCATCTGATTGATCTTTTAGATACACATTATTTATCGTGCTTTACCCGATTGGAGTCTCGGTATGTTCTTATTTAAGTACCTCTATAGACAACGTTATCTTTGTTGAACACATTAATTTTTCAAAATAATAATAGATAATTGTACAAAATTTTAAAAAAATTGTCCATGCACGCTGAATTCCAATTGATATTTTTTTTTAGGGCGAATTACTTACAATTTATGCAGCTCTCCCATTTATAGCCAAGAGTGGTTTCCTGGAATATCCACTGCCAAATAGTCTAAATTTCTCGTTTAGCTACCGCACGTATTTGTTTGTCGTCATGCTCAGTTACATACCAAGTAAGTTTTGAATAATCGTGTTCAAGTTTAAGTGAGACATAACTGTAACCATTCGTTCTTCTTTTCACTTCGGTATATTTTTAACTATCGAAATCCCATAGAGTAAGTATTACTTCTTTGCAGTATTTCCACAGTTGTATATGCACATGGTAAACCAAAGGAAGAAAATAATAGGAGGGAGACCGAAAACTGAATAAGTCGCAAGATAACTGTGAAGTGAATCGGACAATAGGTTTCAATAATGAACCAATGTGAGACAGAGAAAACTTGGTTGCTAATGTCTTATGTAAGAGGTAGCCCCAGCAGGATTTAGTTGTTACATAAATGAGTGATCCTTTTCGGGTCGATGTTTATTGTGATGCAAATTTGTATCAAAAATTGTGCAAATGAATTTATGAGTTTAGAAAATTATCGTGGAGAAATGTGCTGTCACTTTCAATATTTTGGTATTATGTTATGTAATGCATGTTTGTCACTTTGAATACTGGCTGAAGATAATTTACACATGTATTGCAACTATTTGTTAAATCAACTTTGCTTTTCCAATCGAAAGGGCCTCGTGACGAGATTTGGTAAGTGCAGAGAATCTAATAGGATTATTGGTGACAAACTGTTACCATTAGAAACGAGTTGTTGCGAAATTAAAATACGAAGCCAAAGTGTCAGTAAGCTACATTTTTGACGGAATTTATGGTGACATCGGTCAGAGCGTACCAACAGCTGTGTGAAAATAGCTTATGCCATGGAAAAATTGCACGATAAACAATATGTATCGCAGCCTCGTGTAATTTAGTCTTCTTTTGTGGTAAATGATTTAAACACTCCATTCGCCAGCAAAATTTATTTTCTTAATACAAACAATGCGTAGGTTATGAACATGTTCCACAATTGAGTTCGGTAATATAAGTACAGCATCGCTTGCAAATTAAAAAAATTATTTATTTTGAAACTACATTGGCTGATAAGATCAACCTCAACAATTTTAGTATAAATTCCAAGAAAGAAGTTTGTGTAACTATGAACCTATTAAAGAATTAAATAGAGACCGGTTGGGTATTTGTGTTGGGTATTTGTCATTCACGTATAAAACAATTAAAATAACTAAGATCGCTGTTGGATGCCTTTCTATTCAGTTTGTATCACAAAAATAAGCATTCTGGCGGAGGGCTATATGCATACTGTTCCACAGGAATGGTGATCCCTTCATTTCAAGGGTAACTTTTAAATAATGGTAACAAAATTACACAAAATATTACTATGTTGCAGTATCGTACAGTCATTTAAGAAAATCTATAATTTTATTGCAAAACTATAATGTGAACAATTATCATTTTATGAAACATTGTCACAGCGCCATGTACGTTGAAAGAGGAACCGTGGTGTTTGGGCATTACATGATACAAATATTCGTTGTAAAATCTTTTGAAGTGATTTTGGGAAATCTTTCAATTAAACCGTAGAGTTTTCCAGTGTTTCACTTGTTCATCCTGATGCACCAATACGTTTGTTTGAAACTAAACGTTTTCTCGTTACCAATGCTGAGACAATGTGGAAGCAGTCAAAACATGTATAAATCCAACTTGTAACAAATGAATTGGAGTAAAAGGGTGAGCCATAGCTAACTTTCATTATCACTCATTGGATTTGAGTCACTGGAATCACCTCTCGCGTATTCGCTAAATTTCGTCGGTTTTCTTGATCTTGAACTTCGCCTGAAAAGTAAAAAGATTCATCGTTTTCATGCTCTGTGAATGCGAGAATTTTATTTTATCTTTGAAGTATCCAAGTGTACACGTCGTCAGGCTGTGGGTATTTATTTATTTTGACACTACATTGGCTGATAAGATCAGCCTCAACAATTTTAGTATAAATGGGTTCTAAGCATTCGTCACGTAACCGTGACCGTTGACACAATATTAAACTTTTAACTTTATTACCGACCGCGTAGGTAGTACGGAGGGAGGTTATGTTTTCACAGGTGTGTCTGTTAACAGGGGAGTCTCAGTACTCAGACTCAGTCTGAGTACCCACCCCCCCCCCCGGAACTTGCTACGCCGCGGTCGGTATGCCTCTTGCGTTCACGCAGGAGGACTTTCTTGTATATTAATTTTAATTTCAAATGCGTACCAACCTTATACTAACGGTTGATGAATTTGTTTGCGTATCATCTGAACTGCTACTGCGCTCCTCTATTGCCTTCGTTGGGTTACCTAAAGAAAACAATGGAAACCAAATGTTACCGACTTTTCACTGTGACGGTTACAAATTATCTTCAGCGAATACATGTGTTCGCAAACGTTGTCTCAAAAACCGAGTCTCTTTTTGAGGAGGAGCTATTTAACTTACTTGACTTCCTGGAAGAACGAGTTGGAATTATGACCGTTGGTTTTCCAGTCTCTGTATCCCTCCTCGTCACAACAGTAAAAGAACCACTTGAAGTAGGTGTACTGCTTGCCATGGTAACCACTCCTAGTGTAGTGGCCGTGGTTGTGGTGGAAACGCTTGGGGGCGCGGGGGAAACGGTTGGAGATGGAGAATCTACCCGCGCTATTTTGTTAGGTCTACTGGCATCCATTAAACTCTGAAAGCAGTGAGACTTCCGACTCAACTGAGCTTGCTTCTGTTCGGCTTCTTGCATTCTTCGCCGCAATACTGAAATAGTTACAAGAGACGAATTCAAAAGTCAGTCGTTTTTAGTCCTAATACCATACCAAAGTTTACAGAAAACGTATGTTGTCAATTGTTTTGATTAAGACAGTAACAACAGTAAAATGGACTGAACTGGCGACTGTCCTTGTTCCGCTGTGGCCAAAATGCCAGTCATTGTACTTTTTACTTTTATGGTATATTCACACTGGTAGTACTTACGATAGGGACCTGAAACTAATAGGTTGTATGGTACTGTGTAGAAGCTTTCACATTACACCTGAACCAGAACAGGGCCTTGGGCCTGTTCTGGACCCAGTCCAGGTCCCTGTCCTGGTCCCAGTTCCGCTCAGTGTGAATAGGCCATTAGTACCATGTTAGTAACAATAACAATTAATAAGCGTTCAACAATAAATTGGACTTTTGTTCATTGCACGACAAACAAATGGAATTCTTACACACCAACAGGAGAAAATGGCTGCAAAAGTGATTCAGCGGGAAATGAATCTGTACTTCTGTTTGCACATTGCAAAACTAGATACCAAAGTTGGATTGTTTCGATTTTGATTCCACATGAAAGCCCCATCTCATCTAACATTCCAACATTGTATCTCGTACCTTTTGGCAAGTAAGCCACTAGTATGAATCGACAGGTTAAAGTACTCCCCTCCGGATGTTTGAATAATTAGAGCCAGTTTAGTTTCTTATTATTAGTAAACAGCACACGAGTGGGTTGAAACCGTTTTTTTTTAAATATACAATTTTGTACCACCAAGTCACTGACTTCAATATTTAACTAATTTTGTCAAGATGCCTTTTAATCGCGCAGAGACTAAATTTAAAACCGACAACGAATAGTTGTATCTATTTTTAAAACCTCACCTTCCAGTTCGATGTCTAGTTTACTTTTCTGCTTCTCGGTGTCCGTCTTGTGCGCACTGATCTTCAACTTAAGTTTATTGACAAGACCTAACTGATTTACGATTCTTGAAGCTCTCTGACAATCTGAAACAGTTATTGAAACATTTTACAATGTACAATGCGAGCTTCACGGTTGGTGGTGAGGCAGGATTGTCGTCACATCTAAAGTAATAACGTGCACAGTACTAACAACACTTTGGCAAGTTACTTCCTACACATAGTGACATTGAATATTCTGACTTTTCAATGCTGAGCTTCTACGTGGGCTCAAAGACATTTTAGCAATCCAAACGTTGCTTTAGACTTAGATCCTTGATTTGATAAATTCCTCAGATCTAAAGTTGTCAGTTCAATTCTAACCCCCCCCCCCAAATTTGTACTCCTTTTGTCTGCATCCTCACTCCGCTTCAAAATTAAAGGCCATCAATTCTTTTCATGAAGATAATTTCTGAATATTTGATGGCACAGCTTCATCATTGGCAGGATATTTACTAAAAATCCTAAAATACTCACCATCAGCAGCACCACGAGATCTGATGAGCTCATGCTTCAACGCATCGAGGCCATACTTTATTTCTCTGAAGAAGTCATCGATTAGACCCACCTGTAATATTCCTTGCCAAAACGTTTGGCTATCTGTAATTTGATAAATATTGTTTTCATGTAAGGGACAGCTACTGTTAACGGCCGTCTTTTAAAAAGCTACAAAATTTTGTTTTTTGGCTATGCATTCCCGTTTTTCCTTAATTACCAGGACACAAAGTTCACAGATCTGGTAGTTACTTCTTTTCTATTTTTACCTATGTTAAATATTTTACAGTCAGTGATAAATTTGGTGGGATATGCTACTTAAACTTCTAGAACTGGTATGTCAAGATATGTATGAGAAAATAAAAAATTTAAACTGAAGCACAAAATTGCCAGATCTGCTAGATCTGGCAATTACCGAAAAACACGATTACCTTCCATTACGTCGACGTCGTCTGGTAGATCCAATACACTTTTAAACGTTTCCTGTTCGTTCATTTTGACAGCCAAATTTGACACTACTTTAGTAGGTCCTGCTATCATCGGCTGCAGCTGGACAAGACCATTTGGAGTCATTAAGAACTGACCAACTGGAGCCTGGCCATTGGGGACATGGATAGGTATGGCACCTGGGGGAAGTTGGGCTGGCAAACCCACTGAAAACAAATAAAACGTAGTACTCGATAATAGCCTCCTTCGTTTTCAAATGTCAATGAACAGAAAAGCATAATTTATATTTTTGAGTGTTTCGTTTCTCATTCTTGTGTTTATCTAAGGACCTAAGTTAAACCGAACACGACGTGCTACATGGTATCGTTGCATTATTCATTTACCAGGCTGCCCAGCAGCTGCAAGATTCGGAAATGCAGTGGATTTTTTTTCGTAACCTCCATCATCCGTTGGTTCCACTTTGATTGTAACTGGTTCTGATATTGGGCTTGCAACTCTCTTTCTGGATCCTGTACAAAATTAGTCAAGAAAGCGCCTAAAATCATATCTATTTCTCTCGTACTAAACTGACTTAAAACGAAATTGCCTTAGTTAGTATTTTCCTACTGTTATGTCTGAAAGTGCTGCCTAAAATAGAAGGAAACATCTTTAGAAAATAACAGCATACCTTTTACTAATGGTGGGGGTGTCGGAGTCGGCGTCGGGTTTGGGGACGGACTTGGAATAAGTCTTTTTTGACCAGGAAAGACTGGTTGACTAGGACTTCCATCCAAAGAGCTGTTACCTAATGATACAATGAAACTCAGTTTTTGAAACAGTTTCATTACTTTATAGCTGAAATAAAACACTACAAGTTAGGTACCCTTTTCTGCAGTTTTGACAACTAATCTAATAACTACCATCACTTATTGGATCTTCCAATCCTGAACCAAAACCTCCCATGGGTGCCAAATCCAGACCTATAGTTCCTTCAGAAACTCGTGGTACATCATACTTCGACATACCAGATCCCCTAGACATACATTTTCCAGTACAGATCTCTGCGTGGTTAAAGAAGTCAAGTTCTCCCGTGTCCATCAATTTCCTGAAATCATTCCAGAAATTGTCAGCAAGACATAAGAATGATAGAGTCTAGTATTTCAAAGTGGATCAGTTGAGCTACCGGGGTTCATAATGATTACAAGTTTCACTGCAAAACAGAAATTGAGAATGAAGTTTCGTCATTGCCCATTATAAAATCATTTATTTATGTCCCGAGTTTGATATACAAAACTGCTAATGCTGTTCACCTGATATTCTTCCCGTTTATTCTTACTGCATTCTTCCAGTTCTTCAGTTTACCCTTGTCACCCATTATAGAAAACTTTTTTGGACTGACAAAGTTGCCGCTCACTTCGATACATTCTTGATTGATGCCAGGACAAATGAACCTGCAGTATATTAGAAAAAAAAAATCGTTATTCGGTTGTTAACTTTACTATTTGCAATGTTTCCTCAAATCGTGTCAGATTTATGCCAACCTGTTATTTAAAAGTTTCATAATAATCTCAATCGGTCTGCCGAAAAATTTCAATGCACAGGAGAAGAAATTTCAGCGAACAAGAAACTACGTGCACAATTTGTACATTACAATTTCACATTTCTTCCCCACCCCCTTTACCCCACCGTTGTACCCACTACTGAATAACCAGTCTATGTCTCGTGATAATCCGCCCTTTTATCAGGGGTTGGGAGCCGGTGGGAGCCCATGAAACTTTAATGATTGCAAAGCACGAAATGTGCATTGACTTCTATGGAGCATCTGAGAGATGGATTTAAATTTATCCCCATTGGATACAGCTGAATGAACGTCAACCAAAAAATTATGGCCAAATATATGAATAACAATAAAAACTATGAGACATATTTTGAGTTTTTCTGCTGAGTCAATATTGAGATTAACTTGTCAGAAGGTAGGGGGTAAATCTTCCAAATGTGCTTTTGAGGTAGAAATTTCATTAGTTCAAATATCTCTATTGCCTCAATGAAGCTGAAAAAATTATGGCCAAATCTACAAATATATTAGAATTTGTTAGTATTTTGCAATTTAGCCAAATGCATCTCATATTTGAGATTAACATTTCAAATGAAATCACAAAAATGATTACAAAAAAACTTTAATGTGCTTTAATTTAGTGTATTTTTTGGAGTGAACTAAGGTTTAAAGCTTGTTGGTCCTCATCTGCACTCATGCACTCACCCTCAGTTCTAGGCGCTCTACCCGGCTCCCGACGCCTGTTTATTGTCCACAAAGCGTCTCCAGGTTGACATGGAAAAAGTTGCAAAGCGAAACAAATTTTACCTATCCATATGCAGCACTCCCAACATTGTACCACAGGTAACAGTGTAGGTCTCGTGGTCATCCATCTGAAAAAAATTACTCCCGTTAAATCGTCACTTCATTTGTTAACCCCGACACAAGGTTAGTAACAGAATCAAATCCAGGCATGTAGTATCGCAGCGGCGGATAGGGGGCACGCACGATGCGCCTCCATCGACCAAATTTTCTTTTTTTTTTGGAGGGGGGGGGGTTCAGAAATTTTGGGAACAATTAGGAATCCTGGATCCTAAAAGAAGAAACAATTAAACAAGAACGCTTACCAGCATTGTGTTGCACTCCATCCGATTGTGTGATTTAGTTTAACCGTAACTTAGGTTTAGGTAGGGATATAAAGAGATAGATCAAGATATTAAAAGTTAGAGAGATGAAGATATGGAGTAAGATCAAGGGGTCTGTCTGAATATTTATCAAGCCAAATCACGTGCTGTCTCATTTAAAAGGGGCGGGGACTGGGGGTGTCCGAAAATCAAAGTTACTCAGAATGATTTGAAACACATTTTGGTTTTGGAACTTTTTGGAATCGGATGAAATTTTTGAAGTTGGGCAAATTTCGAAAGTGGTCACAAGCAACCATGCACAGACATCATAGTGACCAGACAAGTCGCTTCGCTCTTGAGATGGTGCGACAAAAAAGTGTTTTATGAGAGAACACAACTGGTTCCACAGACGTACAGTAAAGGAAAATTGTGGCTCTGGAAACGGTCTATTGATGTTTCTGCATTCTCTGCAGTATTCACTGTTTCTCAATTTGTTTATCGAAGAGATCATGGAAGGATTGGAAACAATAGAAATTAAGCATTTTCTTAATTCCATGCAGTTTTTTATTTTTATTTTTTGAATATATGGCAAAATCGGATGTTGATGCCCCCCAACCTAAAGAAAATCCTGGAACCGCCCTTATTATTAGGCTATCTTTGTAGTTTTTGATCTCGTCAGTTTCCCTAAAATAAATGAACTGTCAATCAAAGGTTTTCTGTGTCCACTGACAAGCAATAGAGTTATTCACAAAATCTCCACAATACAAGAATGCAAACTTTGTTTTAGCTCTGCCATTAAAAATAAAGTAGTAAAATAAAGCATTTAACCTTGAAGTTAAGTCTTCATATACCCCTTGATTTCAAATTTTACATTTACTAGCATCAGTTGATGCAAATAAAGAAGAAAACTGCAAATATATGAGAATACAAAGTTGGCAATAATGCCAATATTGGCAACTATGTGCATTTGTGAAAAACTCCACCGTCACACTCCCAAACTCAGGGTTCGCACTTTTTTCCCCTCAAGAATAAAGCTAAAACTGTAATTTTTAAAAAATTATTTCCAGATCTAATTTCCCCTGACTCATCCAAAATTCAGACTTTTCACCGGTTTCTGCTTTCCAGTGTCAGTGGGACCCTGCAAACTGTTCTTTTGTTCCATGGACCATTTTTTTTCTTGATTTCAAGGGGGTTTCCGGAAAAATTGACAATTACAGGGTTGGCTTAGCGTACTCCTGCCCTTCCCCGAAGGCCTTCCATACTGTAAGAAACAAGAAAATCCTCCTGCGTGAACGCAAGCGGCATACCGACCGCGGCATAGCAAGTCCCGGGGGGGGGGGGGGGGGGGGAGGGGGGGAGTCTCCCC
>JBCAUG010016612.1:0-10888 GCA_038406175.1 Haplosyllis leylae
ATGATTCCCCGGGGATAGGTCGGCTACGCAGCGGGCGGTATGCCTCTTGCGTTCACGCAGGAGGACTTTCTTGTTTTCAAAATTATTTCGCATTCCCAGGTTAGGCCTACTTTTTGCAAAAATGTATTACATGGGACAGGCGAAACTTCATTCCTTGCTGCGTAAAGGTTTGTTTTCAAAATTATTTCGCATTTCCAGGTTAGGCCTACTTTTTGTAAGAATTTATTACATGGAACAGGCGAAACTTACACTCTGAAAGTAACGTGCGAACTCAATTATACAATTACCGAGACAACAGCGATAGAACGTGATAGGTGCACCTACCTAATTAATACGGCAGAAAGTGACTGTGACATCAGTGCAGTTTGCGGGTAACTCTAAAGACCTACAAATATGTATTTGCTTCCACAGAAGCAGCTATTTACAATGCGTGTACCGGATTAGAGGGGCTTTATACGGATTGGCTTTTACAGTGGGTGTCGTCTACTGGAGAAAATAAAGCGGTTGACTTGATGTAAGCAGCACAAAATAGAAAATGAACAAACAGATCTCTTGGGAAATGTTGGAGAGTTTAGGGATAGATACCACCCACAGAACAGGATGCTCTGCGTCACACCAAGTCAATATATCGGTTATTAATCCAATTTAATACCAATATTTGTGCGGTCGCCTATTTTCAGAACTTTTTAAAGTGTACGATAAAGGAAAGAACACATTTATGTGCACACAATGAGAAATATGAAAAGTATAGATCTATTCATAAATACTAATTCCGCGGGATTCCCTGGTCCTGTAAAATAGACCATGAGAAAGATTGTTGGCGACGGTGCCCGTGTAGAATTCAAGTTTCTAAATCCTCTCTACCAAATTCTATATCCACTATTATGTTGAACCATGGACCAGACTGCCCAATTTGCAAAGACCAAGAACTGTAGAAAGTTTACAAACATTTCGTTAAGCACAACTGCAGAAGTTTTTCAAGACATCTTATTTAATTCCGATGATATTGAAGGTAACTTTTAAGTATGACACTTTCTTATTTTGAGTAAGCAAACGAATGGTTTTTACATCTTTTAATTTATTGCATTAATGATCACTAGAAACTGATCAAGATATCCCTACTTGTTACAAAAGACTGTAGCAACACTCTGTCACAACCTAGGTACATTCCTGTTTTTTAAAATCTTTTCAATTTTCGCATTTTGAGGTTAAAATATCTTCAATATCTTTGGGCGACTTTTGACGTTTTTCCTACGTGGAAAAATGAAGAACCAAATTCCCTGTGCAAATTCTCAGTGCATGAGAGATCTAAAGCTGTGTGCAATACTACAGGCAAAACCAGCTCGACACTTTAACAACCAAGTAACCTGAAAGGACAGATAGTAAACCTTCTTCCCGACCTAAGTTACCATTTCTAAATGAATAATATAGATTTTTCATGACATAAGACCATTGCTTCCAAAAGTACTTTTGGTGACTGATATTTTGTGCAGAACTGCTGAAGTAAGCCAAATACAACTTTTGAACAACACACAGAAGCTCGCTTCAAAGGAGATCTACTACAAATTGAACTTTTATAAATTTGCCCTTTTGTGGGTTTATCTACCACCCACCCACTTTTTAATTCACAATGTTGGAAGTTGGTTGTTTTTGGAAGCAGAAAATCTTCCAGCCACCAACTTCTTAAATAAATGAGCAACCTTCCTTGGGTCATTCATACTGAGCATTCGCAATGGCGTGGTCAAATGGCAATGGCTTGTTTTCACTTAGATGGCCACCAATATCACAAGATAATAATTACTGCCAATTGAACTGTGCCATTTAGTCATCTTTGCTGTTTCCTCAAAAAGACACAATAAAACATTTTATTAAAATTTATGAGCAACTTTGCAATGCAATGGTTTCCGGCTTCTCAAATCATATGACTTCATATTGTTGTATTACGTGCAAAAAGGTCGTGGTCAGTTGTCCACCAGATGACCACCTAATAACCTGGATTGGAAAAACAATGAACTGATTGTTGTATCAATTCTCTCAGAGCCTAGGGTATTTGAAACCTTTTAGTCGACTTTACTAATCCTTCCTGTGTCAACAGGAATAAAGTATCTTTGGATGTATGGAAGTAATACCTTGAATAATTGATATTAATGCCGAAGGATTCAATGTCTTCAAAGAAGTCTAATTCATGTTAAAATATTGTTTGGTAATATTTTTCTGAAACTTCGACTCTCAGATGGAAGATTCGTGAAACTAAACTTTGGTCTTCTCCACCATAATAAAGACATTTATGCGGGCCTGTAGCACCAAGAGGCCAGCGATCGATGATATCACAAAGGGGATCTTTTTCTTAGTTTCTGTGGAACCTGTTTTATTTCGGTTTCCAAACATTGGTCATGGTGAGTGTCAAAAGAACCCCGTTACTCCAGTATAATATTTTCCAACTGGTCTAATATATTGAAATGTTTTCAGTCTTATTACCTGATTTGTTTTAGACCATTTTTGACACTAAATATTTTTATTTTTGTTTTCTTAAAGGCAAAACTTTTAGTTTCAGCAGAAATGTTATTACAATGGTGTAGCTCTGAATGATGAACCGTTGTTCGCAAGACGAATCTTCGAGAAAGACATTGTGATTCCAGTAAAGCTCTAAAATCCTAATAGAATTTTTATCACGACCACCTGAGACTTGATCCATTTTCTTTATCCAATCATTTCTATATTCCCCCGTGAATACGGTGTGAAACTAAAAGCTTCTGGATTTAATATACAAAGATACTTAATACTTCTTCCCAACTTTACCTCTCTCATATATACATTTTACAGAATATGGAACGTTCTAATCTTTGAATTGATTTCCCTGCAAAAAATCTCATTTGGGAAATAAAGGTCTCTACATATTTACTTATAGAATTATTGTTGTACTATCAATTAACTATGTGCACTATCAACACAAAACTTAAAATTAACTATAGGTCAAAAAAAACCAGACCAGCCCAAACAACTACGAATGTTCGTCGCTTCCGCAAAGAAATTTCCGTACTAAATATTAATACTTACATTCTGATTATAATTTATCCGTATATTTTCTGTGCAAGTACCTTCCCCTTTGAAAATTAAAAATACCACTTATTTCCTCCTCTGCACGTTGAGAGACAAAAAGTCAGTGACTCTTCAGTCAGGAACAATGAGATAGCAAAACTGCTCCACAGTGCATGGGAGATCTAAAGCTGTGTGCAATATTACAGGCAAAACCAGCTCGACACATTGACAACTAAGTAACCTAAAAGAACAGATAGTAAACCTTCTTTCCGACCTAAGTTACCTTTTCTAAGTGAATAATATAGATTTTTCATTACGAGAACGTGGAGAAAAACCCGACACTTTATCTCGTAAAATTCGCTGCTAATATGTTAGTCAAATGGAATGTTCACCCACATCAATTAATCGAATTAAGAACGTAATTTCCTCTCTAACTCAAAAAAATTGTCCAAGATAAAGCAAAATAGATGCAAAACTGAAATAAAACTAGGCACACCTGACCGGGGCTCAAAATGGTCACCTCACATTACCAACTATCTTTAGGGGGGCGGCTGTTGACCAACTTTCCAACTTTTGTTCCAGAGTCCAAAACTGACAAGATCCCAAAGTCCCATTGGGGGAGGGCGTCTTTCAAAGTTTTGTTACAGATTTGCTACATACAGAGCAAGTCAGGTTGATCACAATATGGTCTCTCTGGCAGATGAATCCGCTGGCGGGGACCATCATCTTCCCTTGTCTTTAAATAAATTAATTGTCAAGTTTACCATGTACTCGTACAGCGCCTGTGAGGAAGGCCTTGAATTCAGAAAAGTATAAGTCAGCTCAGTTATGCTTCTCTGGAATCTAATATTCTGTAACCATGCAGCCCTGAAAAGCGTTGTATGCTTAATGAAAGGGTTGCAGAAACATTTGCGAGGAAATTCTTGTATCATAAACACGTAGTCTATGCGGTTAATTACGGCATCCCTCGGGACAACTTCAATAAATGGGACAAAAGACTTCCGCAACCAGAGCCAAGCTTACCCTGATATTGTCATTACCTAATGAGCAACTAATATCTAGATCTACAAGACCCCGACTTAATGGATTCATTGAAACACCGAAACAACAAATGGCTTGATGCTAATTTATTCATATTTCCATTTCCCTTGCTTTTAGCTTAACTGACTTTAATTCATTCATATAACGGTCGTCGGAGGGATTAGCACTAATACTGACGTTTCAGTTTCTAATTACTTTTATTAGTATATGAACATTAATTAGGCTTAGTAATCTGCCACAAAACTCCAATCCAAAATCAAAACCAAAGAAGTTCAGATGTATTACATGCAAACCTCCACATGCATGTTCAGAATGTCCAATTATCTGTCATTGTTCCTGTCTTTGTAAAACGTAATTGAAACATTCCAGAAGGGACAGAGGAGTGATCAATACCTACAGGGGACTTCAAGTTATCCTGTTGTCTCGTGTACATCTCTAAGCTGAAAAGCAATTTCGTCAAGTTTCAGCTCGTTTTATATTTGTTCATTGCTGAACTTTTTTGGTCAGTGAAATTTGGTTTGAATTGCTCAAAACCTTTGTTTGAGATTGACTATAATTCTCTGTGAGCTCCTACAATTGTATTCCTCTTGAAACTCTGCACGTAAAAGTGATCACATTTGGTTTCAGTGTCAGTTCTTTCTCACAAACTTGTAGAAATACTCTGATTACATTCTAGAGATCTTCAGTGCCGATGCTCAAGTGCTGCTCAGCAGTTCTGGAGATCTATATTGACACCAGTCGATAAAAGAAGGCCCATTCTACAAATTTTGTCATATATTGATTTCCTACTTCCCTGTTTACATTGTGCATATCTTGCTTGTGCATCCAAATTATGAGGTAAACGACAAAATAAAAATGACAAATCTGAGCTGCAAAGGTTAACATGATAATGTAACTTCCTAAACATTGGGTTTGAACACAATACTGAATGAAATTGGAATATTTTCCCCACAAATTGGCATGCTCGCTTCTGTGAACCTTCTTCATTCATTAAATTTCTTAACCGTCTGAAAGGGGAATGAATCACTGTTGGAATATTTCTTACAAACAATTTGGAAGGTGGTGAAAAACGAGTGAAAAATTAAGGATTCCAGTTAGGGAACAAGGGACAAGACCATAAAGGAAAAAAAGTTGCTGAAAATTGTCTTAAACATGAGAAAATGTCAGTTTCAGGCCGCTTCTCAACCTGGCCAACAAAGGAATGGCGGATGTAGACAGAAGTGCCCCTTAACCTTCACAGTCTTATCAAACTGCTTCTGGGATCAAGGAAAGTTCTTTTGCGCTCACAATTAATCACACAGATACAAGTACTATCCATGAATTTTTCATTGATTTCAGGGATGCACAAACACTCAACAAAGAAAATTCCATCTATGTTGCTTAACTCTCGATAAATATTTTATATAGTTTTCAGTTGTTTTCGTTATATCATATTTCGCTCTTTATCCATCAGAGTCGAACAATGTAAATTTGCAGACTTTTGTAACTTAATGTTCAATTTTTTATCTTACAGTTTCACCCAAAAAAATAATGTTTGATTCGAGTTTCGCTGTCGTTTTTCGTCCCCATTTTATGCAATCTCCATATTTGTCAGTATGTGGGCTTCATTTTACCTAAAGGTCCACATAGACACGAAATAATTTGTTAATAACAACACTGTTGTTGAGATTCCCAACCGTATCCTGCAATAGCTTCTCCTCTCCCATGGTTTGATAAATGACATGCTATGGCGGCATGAAACCATACTGTCAGAAATTCAATTGCGCCAAACTCTTATTAAAGATAAAGGAAATATGGGCTGATTAAATTGATTGTGCAAACAAGAAAGGTTAACAAAATGGTAAAATTAATTGCATGTTTCACTGAAAATGAATGAGTCGCGCGCACAAAATAGCATGACCGTGTTTTTGGCATTTATGACAAGCATGGTAAAACTAATGCAAAACATTTCAAGAAAACAAATACCACAAACATTTATGTGCTAATAAATTTGTGGTAATGAACAGGAATCACTCTAAATTTACTTAACACACTGCACATTAATTCTAAACGTTTAATAATGCACAATGGTTAGTCACTGAGAAACAAAATTTATCACCCTCAAACACGACAGTTCCTCTTCCACAAAACTGATTCCGTGCGATTGTTTCAGAATAAATCTTTTGTTAAGTCATATATGTGTATGCATTATTTATAGGACGAAGGCAGGCGTATCGCATTACAGTTACGCAGCAATAAAGGCAATGATACAGGTTAATTGTTCAGACAACAGTTTAATGTACCATAAACACTATATCGGCCAAACTACTTTCAAAACGGAGAAACACAGTAAAGTGTTTGTCATTAATTATTGATCTTAGTAGCACCATAAGTTACCATATTCTATTCTCTCAAAATTGTCGTTTTCCCTGCCACGACTCGCTTTTATGGAAATCTCTTCAAATACAAAACAAGTAAGCCGTCTGGCTTATGGCAAAGCTATTCTATCGTAAACGACATATGTCATTCATAATTGTCAATAACATATGTCAGGCATAATTTCCTCCTATCTGACCAATTATGAGGGACATATATCATTTATAATATCATATGCAACATTTGGTATGAATTTGAAGGGGCTTTTGTTGGCATTTGTTATGCATAGCAGAACATTTGTCACTAACAAAACAATTCATGTGTAGATTCCTCATATCTGAAGCAGCTAGGAATGACATTTGTTGTTTACAAAACAGTTATCATGCATACTTTCGTCTTGGCTGAAGCAGTTAGAAATGCCATTTGTTGCTCACAAAACAGTGGTCATGCATAAGTTCCTCATATCTGAAGCAATTATGAATGATATTTGTTGTTCACAAAAGAATTGTCATGCATAATTTTCAGATCTCTAAAGCAATTATGAATGACAATTTTGACCAATTATGTCATGAGAAGTACTCTACATGACATTTGAAATTTTTGGGTATTTTTGAGGCAAAATCTTAATAAATATGTTGTTAATTTCGCTGATGTCGTTAAATTACATAAAAATGTACAATATTACATATGACAAGTCACGTGTCAAGTTCAAAGCCTTTTCCATTTGATAAGCAATGCCGTTCAAGAACTGCTTTCCTAAAAATGATAGAAAACTTCACTTTCAGTCCTTAAACAATTTAATTCTGTACAGCAGAAGAAAATACATATATAAGTCTCAATGAAATTACGATCCTCTTGTACACGTTCTGACCAACTCCCGTATTGTTCGAAATACAGCAAAAATAAGTGTTAAAACAATGTGATGTGTCATCATATTTAAACAAACTGACTGAAGAATATTAGTTACCATTAAAGATATTTTCTGTAGCCCAACTCGACAAAACATATCAATAATTTCCCCTAATTTCTACTTTGAAATACATTTGGGTGCGTAGTGACAATTTTAAATATTAAAATCTGTTTCAAACCTTCAAATGAAAGGGGGGCTGCAGGCTAGATGTTTGCAATTCGGCCCCAATACAGTGTCGCTGTCCAAAATTTTAAAACAAATATAGAAGTGAAAAATACTTCTGTTACAACAATCTTTCTTCAAAGTGTGCTTCAAAGAGTTTAACTCTTGGCCTGGAGAAGCTTGGTTTTTAAATTTTCAATTTAAGACTTCTGGCTGAGAAGTTCGAATGTAATATACACATTGTACAACAATTCACTTAGACTTTTCGCCACAGCAGAGAAAAACCTAAGCTACCCTATGTCACTTGTTGCTCAACTTAACTTCATGAACAGTAATAATAACCTTTACGTCTACAAAACGGATTAGCATAATCTACCGCATCAACAATACTCTACATGTCAAAGATATTTAGAAATAAATAGTTACAAAAATATCAGATGAACGATTTTTGGTCAGGAGTTCCATATAACGTGGTCCGCACGTATATTAATGGAGCCCATACTGAACCTCCATCAAATATTCAAATACTTCTCAGAATTCAAATTGTTCATAACAAGAATGCTTACCAACATTGTGTTGCATCTCTACTAAGTTATAGTAATATCAAGTATTTTTTTAAGTTTGATACTAAGTAATACTGAATTGTAATAAGTAAAATGATTGCAAGTAATGTGAAGTTAAATAATATTAAGCAACACTAACTTGTACTAAAGAAGTGATACTAAGTAAAATTAATTCTAATATATTATTAATAATTACAAAGTAATATTAAGTGATACTATATAACATTAAAGTTGTATTGAGTGATATTAAATAAAATAAGAACCTGCTTATTCTTAGTATTGATAACTCTTTAGTATTCATTAGTTTACTTTTTCTTAGCATTCACTTTTGTTCTTGCAAAAACAATCACTAACAAATGCTAAAAACAATCATCATTGATGATTGTGTCAAACATTTACTAATTTTCTTGTTCTCAGTACTTATGAGAACAAACATTCATGTTTGTTTTTATCATTCAATAATCTGCTTCTTTAAGCATATGTGGTGTCTTTTAGCACCTGTGGTGTCATTAGGAGTCTGTGGTGTCGTTAAGTAAGAAGGAGAGCCTTCCAGTGTCAATATTTGAAATTAGTCTTATGAGCCATCTGGTGTCATAGTTGAAAATAAATTCTCTGTCTACAAGCATTCAAGTAAACAAACAAAACACCATATTGAGAAGATAAGTCGCTCTTCTGGAGCAGGCGCAACTAAAAACTGGACAATGATTATGAAAAAAAATTACTAAACAAGAAAGTCCTCCTGCGTGAACGCAAGAGGCATACCGCCCTCTGCGTAGCTAACCTATCCCTGACTTGTACCGGGGGGGGGGGGGGGCAGGAGGGGGGATACCACCTCAGCTGGAGGGAGGGGGGTACCCCACCTCAGCTGGGGGTACCCAATCCCGGGTACCCCCCTTGTGAACGGACAGACACCCGTGAAAACATTACCTTCCCCATTCCTTCGGAATGCGGGCGGTAATTAAGAATGACTGTCTCCAGCATGATACGCGTCTCAATTCTAGTTACATTACCATTTCGTTCTCTTCATCTATTAAGCTTCATGCCTGCTAGATTGCCAAGTTAAACCTTGTGGGCGAATTACTTTTACATAACTTATATGTAGGCGAATCACTTACGTAACTTATTAAATAATTAGTTATTACCAAATAATAACATTATTGACCATATTAATTCTTTATTTTAACAACCTGAACAAACACAGGTGTGCGTAAATATTTTTGTTTTCCAAATACACTGTATTACGAGGTCTGAGTGATCACCTGTCCACATGAAACACTCGTTCTTGGTTTCATTTCACGATTTTGATGAGACCATCAATAGTAGAATTTTTCCTTTCAGAAGAGACTGGCTTCATTAATTGTACAACATTTTTATGACAATTGACATCTTTAAATATATATTATTTACAGTTTATGGTTATTTTACTTATCCTACGTATACTGGGGAGGCAATCTTTGTTTGTACATAAAGGCCAATGTTTTTGCAGCGCTGTGTATCATGTCCTTTCTCGATATTCCAGTTAAAAAATAGTGCCAGTCCGCGTGAGGTACATGAGGGAGCTGTGAGTGAATGACTTGCCCTATGGTGACAGAGAGTCCAGACCAGCGCAGGTTGTAGTCTGAAGGGGTCTGGTCCTGCGCCGACAAAACGTATTCTGTTGGTACCGGCACCGCTTGCGTGAACACCTGTAACTCGATGTTGTGCTCCGGATCCTTCAGAACAATACACCCCATATCGTACCATCTGGAAGTAAAACGGAAAGTATTATTTATTACCACGCGCGAACGTAGTACGACGGGAGATTAATTTTCAGTTTGTTTGTTTGTTCACTGGGGGGGGGGCACCCCTGCCCCCCCCCATGGCCAGGTCAGGATGGGGGGGGGAGTACCCCAGGGCACCACCCCACCTCTCCCCCCTTATTTCCTCCCCCATGGCCAGGTCAGGATGGGGAGGAGGGGGTAGGGGTACCCCCACCCCCTCACCAATGCCAGGTTAGAACAGGGGGCAGGGCTACCCTGGATAACCCCTACCCCCGTGGCCAGCTCGGGGGGTGTACCCCTCTCCCCCCCGGGATTGGACAGCGAGTGTTTACCACGCGGCGGGCGGTATGCCTCTTGCGTTCACGCAGGAGGACTTTCTTCTGTTATTGTTGTGGTTGGTTTTTCAATTTCATGAGTTTGGGATCATACGCTGTTGCGACACGCTATACCACAGTTCAGGCTGAGACTCAATCATGCAAATCAATTTAACAATTTCAAAACATGGGAACGTTTGATGAGATTTTACTTTCGCACAAATTTGGGAAAAAACAAAATTCCCAAATCGTTTCGTCTCGTAATGCACCGTAGGTTGAAACAAGCGTTCAGTCGCAATGAAACCTCGTATTTTGAATCCACACACAGACTCGATAGTGGCAATAACTCTGCCAATACTACGGTCATTTCATGTCGCACATCAAATATATCTCTTCAGAGATAGGAATTTGTACTTTCAGATAATACGCGTTGTCACGAACCCTCCAGGTCCGCTTCACAGGCAAATGATGCATTCAAAACACGCTCGTGGGACGATAATTGCAAACGAAGCTGCCAGATTACTCTGCCGATTTACCTAAATTCCTATTTCATTTATCCACTTAGCCCTATCAGTGTCCAGCTATAAACTACATGATCGCGAGGGGCAGAAAATCCTCATGCACTCCAAATCTCAAGGGACAAACTGGGATCTCATTTTGAAAATCAGTTACAGGTCCGGCACGGCTAATTCGAACACGGTTAATTCGAAGTTCCACTTAATTCGAAGTTTTGGCCAACACTTT
>JBCAUG010016623.1:0-10887 GCA_038406175.1 Haplosyllis leylae
CAGTAAAGTCTCCACCATTGAAAAACTGAAATCCCCATAGACTTACATAGTAATCAGAAAGTCAGAAATTAGTGATATCTCCGTTTTCGTCCGAAATTTGTAATGTTCCTCCAGGGTGTTACATATTACTTTATATTTTGCAGGCGCTGCTGTGGATTACAAATTGAATCAAATTCCAGAGGTATTTAGAGAGTTGTATAATTTTAGTTTGACGGATTTGTTAACAATTTGATCCAGGTCCCTCAAATTTAAGCAATTTTCGATCTCTTCGCACGAGTTAGACAAAACTAATGCAAACGTAAAAGAAGTTTCATGCAAAATATAAGAAAGAGAGTGGTTTCAGATTTTGCATTGCTATTGCTTTGTTAAATTCTTCCAATAAAATTTATGCTAAATTGAAAAAGTATCATTTGTGGATCTTAAGGGTGCGCAAGAGATGTGCGCCCCCTCTCGATCCAATTTTTAAAATAAATCTTTGCAGTTTAGCCAATTAAGTAACAAGGGTTTTGACAACTTTCTGAGGTAAAGTGCAAAAACTTTCACAAAGTTCCTTCACTTCATTGGTTGACGTCCTCACTTCTAGGGTTGACACCCATGTCTGGGAAATCCTGCATCAGTCACTGGTTATCAGTGGCGGATCCAGGACTTCCCAGATGGTTGGGGGCCCAAGCACCAAGGTGGGGGCGCCAACCTATTATTTGGCCAAATTTTTCTCGAAAACTGTATGAATATATGGAAGAAATATACCCAGAGGGGGACGCGCGCCCCTAGCGCCCCCATAGATCCGCCAATGGTTACGATAAAAGAGTAACGTTTAAAAATCATTTTGCAGAATTTTAATCAGGACAATAATAAAGTACAGACGGAGGATTCGGATTGCGTGGATCTGCAGCTTCAGAGGAACCACCAGCAGCTGAGTCTCCTCAACGCAACCGAAGGGACTGTCGACGTGCAGGTCACTTTTGAATCAAACGTTATGCCTGGTACGTCCACATTGTCAGCCGCTACTTTGGGCAATTTAACCCAAATCTGTTGCAAATTAGAGCTGTTACTTAGGACGTAGGACGACGGAAGAGATTGTTTTATCACACGTGTTTTTTATCCACACGGGGAGGGGACAGGTGGGTGGGTACCCTGACCAGGCGATCCCACTCCCCTAAACAGGTGACCCTGCCCCATCCGCCCTTCCCCCGGACCAAACCAAACCTAGGTGGAGGGAGGGAAGGGAGGAAGGGGTGGATATCCTGACCAGGTTGCCTCACCCCACTCCCCCTGACCAGGTGACTCTACCCCCTCCACCCCCCCCGGACCAAACCAAACCTAGCTGGAGGGAGGGAAAGGGAGGAAGGGGTAGGTACCCTGACCAGGTGACCCCACCCCACTCCCCCTGACCAGACCAGACCTAGCTGATGGGATGCGTGGGTACCCTGAGCAGGTGACCCTACCCCCTCCTCTCCCCTCCCCTCCCTGTCACCCTGGCTAGGTTTGGTCCGGGGACCGTGGTCAGTATTGCCGTATTTTTTGGGGAAAAAGTTGATTAAAAGGGTATGAAACATCCAGCCATAGTTAAAGATCTTAGGTCTATGCGGAGTGTTTGGTATTCCTGCGTGAAGCAAAAGCATAGGAACCCTGTAAATTAGGAAAGCTGAATTGGTTTGTCGCTAAAATGTCATTGATCCACAGTACAATTATATATTGACATAAAATGCCTGTGGTATTTGGCCTCAGACTAACAGTGTATCACTGGATGACATTCACAGATACAAAAAGTTGGCACGGTGGCCACATTTATGGCCCATGGTTTCTAACAAAGAAAATTTTCATTACTTATTTAGTCTTTAGTAAAAATGTGAAAGTTAATTAGTAAAGTTAATACCAATTTTATCTTAACACAGTTTTGTTAATTTGGGAAGGAATACAAATGTACGTTGATTTTAATCGCACAATTCTCACCAAGCGATGCCACCAGAGATGACACTGGCAAATAATATTTACCCATTTTCCCAGCGGCAACGCTCTCGCTCAGTGTGAATAGGGTCCAAATATTATTCCTAATGAAATTAATGATACGCGGAGAACCGCATCCAACGATTGGAGAATTCCATTCACCATATGACATTATGAAAAACGATTAGAAGGTGATGGCATCTGGTTTTCTTTTTGTGAAAATTAACTCAACTGTATTGGGATACATCTGCTCCATTCATGAAGTCTCATTAATTCTCAAAATCTACGTCAATCAAGTTTTCCCCTAATTTGTAATTTTCTACTAAATGAGGGCAGAATCCTGCCAGCATTGACATACAATGGGTCGCAACCATTGAATGTCAGTGCTGGCAGAATTTTGCCAGGATTTGGCAGAAAATTAGGAAATATAGGAAAACTCGATTAACCAACTCAACTGTAATCTACAAACTTTCCCCTCACAGATAATCTTCTTTGGTCTGATAATATTCAAGTTTTCCCTCAACAGAGATCCATTCTGTAGATTCTACAGAATCACAAGAAAACAAAAAAAAAATCCAGTAACAAAATGTTATCCCCTCCCCCCATAAGGAATTGCTGCCCTGCATGCTACTATCTGAGCTAATTCCCCTATTTGCAGGAAGTCTTAGACCTTAAGATCCTATTCATGCTCTGTTGATTTTTGGACTTAGAGAATTTTTGGAATCAATAGAACATTCTACCTCCTGTGTGAGAGACAGAGATTCTACCTCTCTGCCACAGAGACATACCTAACAGAGAAGACAGTTAAATTGATCCTAATTCATGCTTCAGTGATTTATCAGATTCTCTAAATTCAGTGAAAGTTCTGCTCCATTTAGGGAAAATCCGATTACCTCATTCATTCATGGAATAAAATCAATCCCGTGTGGCGGGCGCGCCAACCTATTATTTGACCAATTTTCCCCAAAAGAAATTTTGGGCCAAAGGGCAGAGGGGCATCCTTCGCGCCCCCCTAGATCCGCCAATGATCAGGGAAAACTCAAATAGTATTATTGTGTGATGGAAGATCCACTGCAAATATGTAACGAAACACTTCATTCCAGTTTTTCCCGCCACGCACAAAGTTGGCAATGTTGAATAGATTTTGATGAAAAATTATATTTGCTTTGAGTTAACCTTTGAGTGAATGATATCTGTCTCCAAGTCATTTGCAGTTTCAATGTAAATACCAACTTTGTGTATTTTGGGAAGGCTGTATTTCTTTGTTTCGTTAGCTGACTGTAACGATTTCTTTGTTTCGTTAGCTGACTGTAACGAGCTGATAGCGGCGTTCAACGTCGACAGACTCGCGGATGGACCGTTCAGTAACGCAACCTACAAGTTCGGCAGGTCCTACCAGTGTGGTGCGGGGGTCGCAGGGACGAAGGAATGCACGGTAACACACACACACACACACACCCACACACATAAACACACACACATGCACGGACGGACGGACGGACGCACACACGCACTCCCCTGTCACAAACACTGACAACAACAACACACACACACACACAAGAAGGGGGAGGGCACATAGACTATATGTCACGGTTAAACGGACTCAAGGTGCGTCCCCGTAACCCTTTTGTACTTGTAAAGAGAGGGGAATAGCCGGTTACAGTTACTCAGGCTGCTACGGCTTTGCCGTAGCCGCCATCCCGGTCTGCACGTGTGTGAGTAATTAATACTCATGCATGCGCAGCCGGTGCCCAACCGGCCCTGCCCCTTCCCCTCCAAATGGTATAAATACCCGAAATCATGGAGTTCAGGGGAATTTTAGTCAGGTTCACCCCGGATTCGGACTTAGGCTTGAATCCACCATTCTGGTAGCCCTAGCTTGTCAGTGCCTCGCCGACTCATCCCCCACCGGAGGACCTTGACTGGCTATACCGGGATACTGGCCTCTGGCTCCACCGGAGTCCTCTGCGTTCTAAATAGTAATCCATTAGTTTAGTTGTCCTTTAGCCGGGATTGGGCCTTACCGATGAGGCCATAAATGCGATAGTTAAGTAATAGTCCGGCACCCTAAGTGCGCAATGGTACGCCGGCGTATGTAATTAGACGAGACAAGGACCACCATTTGGAGGACTGGAGCAGTGCCCGCCCTCTTAAGTCGCGGCAGAGAGTACTATAGGCCGGTGGCATTTCTACCACCGGCACGAGAGGAAAGTAGGAACATCTTAGCCGACCACCCATCTCGGAAAAACCGCGACATATACTCTGATTGGTCCAAACTTATATATGAATTTCCATTCTTACCACAACAATAACCACAGAACTCGATGGCTTGTTGGTCCTTATTATTTTAACAAAGGTCTGATTCTTAGCCGACAATGCAGCCAAATCATTATCAGTCAACTGTTTCATATCTAGATCTATTGATGTCCGTTTCTATCATTCATATATTTTATGAACTGAGAATCGCAAAATGTCAACCAGGTTTCTTCATCCGACGATAAGCTGGGTTTAACACCTATGATGAAATGAAAGTGGCTCATGTTGTGAATTCATTGTCTTACCTCGAGCTCCATAATTATGTGTTTAAATAATGATAAACAAAATTGGAAATGTACTGAAGCTGCAGGAAGGAGGGATGTGACAATGATAACACTTTTCATAGCAGATATTAGTATTCAACAAATGTTCTGCAATGTATAAATAAGCAATCCCATGAACCTGATGTGATGAAGTGGAATCATTACAAGTTTTATTATTAGCTTCTCCCAACAATGTGGTATGTTAATGCTACTTTATGCGTAGGTCTCCCAACAACTTGTACCAGAATCTTTGCCCCTATCTCGTTTATTATCCGTATTCCCGATTCAAAGAAATCAGTTCCCCGATTTGTACGTGAACTTATTTACGTGAGTACTTTAGGTAATTGCATTTGGTGTTGCGAGCATAAAATAAACTTTCACCAGAATAAGGCAAACTGCTAATAGTAGAACGTTACATATCAGAAACGAACATTTCAGTATTATGATAAATAGAAGTTAGGATCATGGAAGTCAGGAGGCACAAACAGATCATGGGATCTCATTTGGACTCCAATGAGGGAAAGTAATTGACATATCAGACATCATAACATCTTTTTATTACATTTAGAATGCTGTTCTGACAGTGTGTCGTGTTTTATTTTCGGCAGGTCAACAGCTTTAGTCAAGCTGTTACACAGACATGTCAGTTGCAATAATGGCAAGCTGCAGTAACAATTTCTTCATTGATTTGAAAATAAAATGTCATTTTATTTTCACTGCACGCAGACTTTAGGTCCATAATTACTTTATGCATCCATCATTCATTCGTGGTCATTCTTTTATTTATCCAGTTTACGAAAAGATTCCGTCTCTTTTCCACACACAGTAGGCTATTGGTATTTTGTGCTTTAAGTCCCTAACTTCTCGAACCTTTGTCAAGATAAAACCTAGAAGTCTACGAACAGCTTATCACATTAACTCAAATGGACACACTGTTTAACAATTCAGCTCTTTGAATATTTCATTGAGGAGATCGGATAGTGCAAAGTGTTCCAAGCACAAAAGTCTCAACCATATAATAGGAATTCTCCTTTGGCTCAAGTTGTTCAGAAAACCAATTAACCTCCAAATGGCATTATCATTTCTCCTTGAAAGCTTGACTGGCATAATCGTTGCCAATTCTGGACCGTGGAGTTGCGATAAACAGTAAATGTCTTCATTTCCCTCGGAATCTCTATTTGAAAGATTATTCATTTTTATTTATCTTTGTGTTCTTCTCCCAAGCAAGTTATGGCAAAACCCTTTGAAATTCCTCTGCCTTATTTCTCCTAGATTTGATCAAGTAATCATGTGTCGGAATTGGGCTTATTTTTCACATGTGCTATCATTTGCAAGTCAACCTCAGCAAATATCATTCTCATTAAAAATAGATATTTAATGGATCTGGATAACTTATCGCTGTTTGGCCAAAATTTCTAAAACTAAAAGTGGTCAAAATAAAGCCGAACCGGAGTGGCCGAACGGTTTACAGCGCTGTGCTTGCGGCATGGAGTCATGGGTTCGAGCCCCAAACCTCCACCAATGCTTGTGGACAGGTCCACAGGTACATGGATCAAAAAGGCTTGGCTGCCATGCTGACCTCTATACAGTTGGCAGGTGTTGCACCAGAGGTGAATCTGAGGACTAGAATGCAAGCAAGAAAGCGTGTAAGGGAGACATCCTGGCTTTCAAACCCATGGCAGACGTCACTAGAAGTCAAAAACAGGGGTATCAGTTCCCCCACGAAAGGGACTTATGTCCCCCAAAAAATTTAAGAAAAAAATTTTTTTTTTTTAAAAAGTGGACAAAATAATGCTATGCAAATGCTGTATTCAGCAGTGAAAGCGACAGCTACAACCAAAGATGGGTACTGGCGATGAAAGCTGTACCTCACGGTACAAACTCTTCGAAGCGAACCAACTCAAAACTACAACAAGAAAGTCCTCCTGCGTGAATGCAAGAGGCATACCGCCCGCTGCATAGCAAACCTATCCCCGGGGACTTATGTTCCCAAAAAAATTTGGGGAAAAAAAATTTGGAAAAAAAAATTTGGTAAAAAAAAAATCCTCCCTGCACGGTTGGACCTGGCTCAGGTACCCCTCCCCCCCAGCTAGAGCTGGCTCGGGTACCCCCTCTGCCCCCAACACCCCCACCCCCACCCTCAGCTGGACCTGGCTCGGATACTCCCCTCCCCCCTGGTTGACAGACAGACAGGTGTAAAACTATTACCTTCCCTCGTACTACGTACGCGGGCGGTAACAATGGCATTTTTGACAATCGAAGCAATGCGACTTAACGTCTTTGTTACATGCATAGTGTGATAATCAGGTTCTGTGCAAAGAATATTCACAAACAGTCTGTAATCTGAATGGCCAACAAAAGATTTCTTGATTGGCACTGCAATATCCAAAGGGAATTTAATTAGTACAGCGTTTGTGGAAGTAAAAACTTCAGATAAATAAAGATTTAATGATCCATTAAATTTAATAATGGAACTGAGGTAAAATGATTGATTCCTGAAACGCATCACAGTGATTAATATTTCCGATATAAATCTTTGTAATTGGAAACTATTTTCACTTCAGAACTACACAAACAAATGTTCTGATTTATGCCACATTTTAATAATTGAAAGATAGCGCATTGCATCTGGAATCTTTTCAACAATATTTCAAAGCATATAAGCCATTTGATTCTCGTCCATCTTTCTTAAGAAATATGATAAATTCGGACGCATGTCTACCTGAACCATGTCAGTCAGGAATGGGTATCATAAAAAACATGATCACTCTTGTTGTGCTCGAAAAGAACTGTTAATATGTTGTACGGGATAAGATAAATATTTTGCATCAAACCTGCAATGAAATCACGATATGTACGTCTGAACCGTATAATGAAACTGACCTTCAACTTAACTTTCCTACCAAACCAATTAACCTTGAAACACCATTACCAAACTTCTTGACACTTTCAAAATTACAAATTGGTTGAGGAAGACAGTTTCTTTTCTTTTTTTTTTATTTGTTCTTTTAGTAAACACGGGCTCTCTGGAATTCTCGGATGAATTTTGATTTTTTTTTTACGAATTCCCCTGGGGAATTTTTTAACTTCCTGGCCTCGAATGAAATACGTAACGTTTAGATTGTGCATGTAAAAAAATAATAATATCCAGAAGTACATGGCTCATGTTGCTGACGAAAAGCTCAAAAAATGAAGTTTCATTTTGGACAACATTTCTAACAAAGATCAAAACCGGCCTCGGAAGATACTTCCATGAAGGACACTAAATATATGACCTTAGCACTTCCACTGATGACACGAATCGATCAACTTACGGTGACTACTGTCAGCACTGGTAGATTTAGGGGGAGCAGTAAACGCGCCCCCAGCCCAATTTCTTTCATTTTCACGTAGTTTTTTTGGAGGAAATGGTAAATGATGGGTTGTTACTTCCCCTTCTTTGGGTCGGCCACCCCGTCTGGAAAATCCTGGATCTGCCACTGATCAGTAGCACATCTAAGTTGGCAGAGGGAGGCAAGTGATGTTTAGATTGGAAATTTCCAAGGTGGCTTAAGAGGTCCAGAAGCTTTGATTTTATAAAAAAGAAATCCCGTAAAAGCGGTACACGTCGAATTTTAAAGGATTGAGGTATTTGCACTAAATTTAGCAGGAAGGTGTTGGAACTCCAACACAAATATCAGAGGAGCATTACACCTATTTTTTTCATTCGAAGTGTCACGACCACCTAGCTCTTGCTCGAAGCAATATATGTTGTGCGTTAATGGTTCGCTGAAAGTAATGGCATTTTGTAAGTAGATTTTGAACAAGCCTGAACTTTACAGGAACTTACCTCAAAAATCCCATTTGAGTTGTATCCTTCTGGTTTACCAGTTATCCTCTCATAAATGGATTTCGGCGTCTATTACACTGATTTAGAAAATTGTGACTGCATTCAGACGTGGCACAATGAGAAGTTCTGTTGGTGCAACAATGTGGACGTCAGGAATGTAGTCAAATAATTGTAGTCTTAGCGAAACAGTTACACTATTAGCGTGAAATTTGAACAATGCTGTAGTCAACGAGTTTTTCTCGCGCTCTCCATACATTCCAAAGAATATAAAATTGTCCGTTTAATCACCTGAATGTTTTCAGAGGTTTATTATTGTCCCGTCAATTAGGTCCACTGAAAAGCAAAAGCAAAACAAAAAACAAGTTGCAAGTCGTACTTTAGATCGTATCTAGAAAAAGCCAGTAAGTTCGCTTCTGGCTGTTTTTGTTTTGAGAAGTGCTGATACTTTAATTAGGATGACAACTTTACCACTGTCAGCTGATTTAGTGGGATCTACTTTCTGCACCAGTGCAAATTTTAGTTGCCTGTTCTCATTGTTTAACAATTGCACCAAAAACAATCAGTCTAGGATAATCAATGCTTTCAGTGTATTAGTGCAAAATAATACACCACGAGCACTAGTGAGGAGTGGATTAATTGTGCATGGATATACTGAACAAAAGCATTGATTATCTGACTTACACCATGGCCACTGATCTATGAATGGGAGGACTCCATGAATAGAAATTACATGAATATGCACTGACCTCCTTTGTTGTTGTGATCGGCTTGTGCTTGGTCATGGCTCACTGGCTGGTCTTCCTTGGCATATTTCTTTGAAGACAATAACTATGTAGATTTTTTTACTCAGTCCTTACTGTCCTTTCACATGATTTAGAGAGACAATTTCCATTCTTTGCTCAGTTTTCATGGTGAGCACATGCTACTTGTGTGCCATCCTGGATCTAGATCTAATGGTTTTGTGTCTTCACTCGGAATATCTTTTTGGTGTAGATTGTCATTCAAATGGCACAGTATACTATGAAGCAATGTCTCTGGATTATATACATGTTGTTCTTTTGGCTGGATTAATACTCCAAATGACTTAAATATGGGTGCAAAGAAGTGATAATTTACCACATATGGCAGCATGGCCTTCTTCCTGAAAATTATTGTTGTTGTCACATGACTTGAAAGGAGCTCTCCTATTGGCTGAGGAGGAACTTCAAAGTGAGGTTGGCCATGAGGTAGGTAATTTTATTATTTTCTTTCTAATATAAAATTGCCATTTTCACTGTTTTGGAGCTCATTAGAATGTGTCCTACAAAGACTAATATTTAAAGTATGCTGTCAGGTAGACTGTGTATAAAAATTTAGATGCCACATTTTGTACTTTTTACAAAAAAATGATTGAATTGGATTCTGAAAATTTATGCAATTTCTGTACCCAATTACTGGAGCACATGCTTTGCTTGCTTCTGTGTAGCCAGGTCAGGTTGACCATCACAGTTTGAAATTTTCAGTTATTGTGTGTAGGACACACCACGGTAATGGAGAAAAATCAGGGATTTACCATTGACACAATGTTAAATTTCTCCAATGGAGAAAAGCCAATGACTTTCCATTGCCACTATGTTAAATTTCTCCAATGGAGAAAAATCAGGCATTTCCCATTGACACAATGTGAGATTTCTCCACTGCTCTCCACTATTGGTTTCTTTTGTTCTATTCACTCCAGACTGAATGGAGTGAATAGAACAAAAGAAACCAGCAGTGGATTCATTAAAAATAATACACTGAAAACACAATGGACACAGCATGCAGCTGTGGTGTAAAAACTAGAAATTTTACCCTGAAGGCCAAACATAAGACTCCGCATGTTGTGTCCACCTCTCCCCTGAGTCTAAATCTGCTAAAAACCAAATTTCCCTATGTCTGGTAGGGGTGGGAGAGGGGTGGTAGATGACTAACTTTCAAGTTTTGATGCTAAGTCCAAAACTGCTAAAAACCAAATGCCCCTATATCTGTGGGGGCGGGGGCGGGGGGTGCTGGTGACTAATATGCAATTTTTGATACTGAGTCCAAATCAGCTAAAAATCAAATTTCCCCAGATCCAGTGTGGGTGGGGGAAGTGGGATGTGGGTGGGGGTAACCAACTTTCAACTTTTGATGCTGAGTCCAAATCTACTAAAAATTAAATTTCCCTATGTCTGGTGGGGGTGGTTGGTGACTAAATTTCAACTTTTGATGCAGAGTCCAAAACTGCTAAAAACCAAATTTTCCTATATCTGTAGGGGGGGGAGGGGCAGGGGGTTGCTGGTGACTAATATGCAATTTTTGATGCTGAGTCCAAATCAGCTAAAAATCAAATTTCCCCACATCCAGTGTGGGTGGGGGAAGTGGGATGGGGGTGGGGGTGACCAACTTTCAACTTTTGATGAGTCCAAATCTACTAAAAACTAAATTTCCCTATGTCTGGTGGGGTGGTTGGTGACTAACTTTCAACTTTTGATGTTGTATCCAAAAACTGATAAAAACCAAATTTTCCTATAT
>JBCAUG010016634.1:0-10886 GCA_038406175.1 Haplosyllis leylae
GAACACGCAAATAACTCTGCTGCTGCATAACATAGAAATATAGGACGCGACAGCTCTCCCTACTTTATACTCTCTGAGAAAACCCTGAGGAAATAAATTGAACAGAAATTTGAACAAAAAATGTGGGGAAAACATTTTTCAGTCTGGATTTGTATCAAACCAAATCTGGTGTTCTCATTTTCATGAAGGGGGGGCCGTCTGGGGTCCAAAATGGACCAGAATGGCCTGAAACAAATTTTTTGTTTGGGAATTTTTGAAATTTCGTAAGTGGCCACAAGCAAGCAGCTGTCCAGATAACCATACCAAAGCACAGACACCATAGTGGCCAGATGAGTCGTCCTGCTCGTTGAAGCGGCGCGACTAAAAACTGGCGGTAAGTGTGAATCGACCCTTAGAATTAGGTTCAGTTCATTTCTCCAGAAATATTCAAAGTAATTCTATTTGCCAACTGACCTCAAGTGATCTAGATGTAGCTGTTTTTCATGGATACTACTTTTGAGCAGCTCTTGATAATGCTGATTCACTTCTATTAAGTTCTCCAGCAGCCTGGAAGATAAGATCAGTGATAATCACGATATATATCATTCAATTTTCTGATCAGCGTTCACGTCATTATCTACGAATACAAGAAGTGATCGTAGTAATGCTGTATGAAAATATTTTCCGAGGCGTTACCTCCTGTTTTCGTCCTCTAACATTCGCAGATGGAGGTAAGCGCCACCACCGTCACGACTCTCCATGCGGTCAACCAGCGGACGGTGTATCTCGTCATTGTGGGAGTGCTGCGAGTTGTAAGTGGAGACGCCCGAGGTGGATTCCTCCTCACGCTCCGCACGGCCTCCAGCAATGTTAGCACCCAGTTCTGAATAAGTCACGTTTTGCTATTTTAGTTACAATATATACAACGTAGCCTGCCTTTATTTTTCCCTAACGGTTGATCTTACGACAATAACCGGCACTGTAGCGGCATAAATTATTGTCCGATTTAAAATAAGGCCATGCAGTTGTCACGAGTTCTTTATCCATTGCAATGCTTGCGTCTTTTTCTTTTGTTATTGTACAAATTATTTTTGTTTAATTTTATGCTCACCAGGAGATATGACAAGTATAGCGGCCTGTACAGCAGCTCTCAGTAGGTTATCAAGCGCGAACATCCAGTGAGGTTGGATGTGGATATGATGATGCTTTAACGTCTGATTCGCCTGCAGAAAGAAAAGTATTTTTTCTAAAGTTTATCGGACAAAATTTCAAATCTATTCATGACAGATCGTGTTTTTATTGTTGATGTGTACAATAAAGCATATTTCTCTTTTTCTTACCCTGAAACTGTTCTAAGCATTTTACAAAAGTAAAAGTTGGTAAGACGGTATCCATATGTCTAAATATGACCTCAACTTTGATTTTAAACCATATGTCTATCTCCATTATTTAAAAGTGATTTTAAATTGTAAAATGCATGGAAATATACCAAAAACTCAGCTTACAGCACTCACTACAAAATGTATTTACAAACTACAAATTTGGCTCAGAGATTCTTCAGTTAATTTCTTTCCGTGACGTTTTGGACAACAAACACATGGCCCCTCCTTCAATTTTCTTCCATGACGATTTGGACAACGAACTCATGGCCCCTCCATCAAACACCACAATCAGTCCTCATTTCCAGTTAAATTTTACTTTTTAACAACCATATTGCCTCAGTTATTACAATGCCATGGACATTACGTGTAAAAATATCCCACCAGTCAAGTCAATTATATAATTTGCTGCAGTAAGGACGAAACATACCGATTCCTGGAAGACGTACAGGGCAAGTTGTATCTCATGCAATCCAGCCATATCAAAGTCCAGCTCCTCGCGCAAACAATCTGTTCGGTAAAGTATTTAACCAATTTTACATTTGTAAGCAGTTAATATATATGTGAAGCAGTTAACCTCAAAGGCAACCACGCTCACCAGTGGTGGTAAGCTATGTGTAAATAGGTGTCCGAACTACATACATTTGAAAACAGGTCAACATGTCTTACATTACTAAATTCCCCAACAGTTTTACACCGAACCCAAAGAATGAAAGTGAATCTTGTGAAGAAATTCAATCAAATGAAATGACTTCTCACCAATAGCAATCTGCACGGCCTTCTTGTTCTGGTCGCGGATGTATTCCCGTAATCCAGTCATAAGTTTCTTCAAGTGTTCCTGAAAATGTTCAAGAAAGTATGCAACTGAACAAGCCTTTCAAATATTCATAGAAGTAAATTACACAAAATGTACCAGACCAAGTTTCTGGGAAAGTAAAACAGGTTTTAAAACACAAATGGTGGATGGTAAACAATATATTTTCTCATGTAGTTAGATCAATAAAGCAAGCTGTAACCTTGGTCAGCCGCCTTTGACACGAAACATCCTTGTGCAGAAGTACCAGCCATCGGTCGCAAATCTACAAAATCAATGATACTTTTTCAGAAAGCGTGAACAAAAATGAGAAATGAGGAGTTCGTTTCTGCAAGGCATGTAGATTCTCCTTGCCTTGTACAGCCTATAGTGCAATGTAGGAAAAAACAGTCTGTTGAATCACTTACGTTTTCCTGATCTTCGTTTAGCACCTTGACAAGGGTGGCTCTACGCTCCGAGTCTTTCCGCAATAGGTAGAACCCATCCTTTGTACTGGATCCTGTATCCAGGAGACTGGCACCCTCCGAATCTGGTATGGGTGATGCGCTTGGGCTTGACGGACCGCTTCCTAACTGGCTGCCTATGGAGTCCGTGCTGAAACAATTAGACTTAAGTGCAAATCTCTCAGCAGAACTTTCAAACTGTTAATCGTCAAAGACAAATTGTTTCGATCTTGATTAATAGGTCAATCAGTACGTCGTCTTATTAATTTACTGAACTTTTCACTGCATCTCGGTAAAAGTGAAGTCAAATTTGCGACCATGAACAAGGGCATGTAAATGTTTCGTAATTCACATTCGAGACTTAAAGGTAATTATCTGTCACACGTTGTTAGTACTTGTTCGTGAACTAATTCTAAAGCAAACTGTACAACAAACTGCGCTGTGATGTGCAACGTTACACTGCTGTTGGTCTGATTGTTGGAAATTTCGTCGGTTTTTCTGTCGACACGTACAATGTGTACGCGATTCTACAAATGGATATTTCCATGTTTGATGTTGTCTACTGATGCCTCGACACAGTGTGCAGTTTTACGTGCGTAGCAAAGGAGGTTCACCTAACAGAACACTGTTGCATTTGCATCAACCCATCTATTGGATTCGTTTTGTCACCGCCGGCATCAACAAACATTCATATTTATGAACAAGACAGCGTCCCGATCAATGTCATAGAACATTTCGTCTGAAAAATTCCGAAATACAATTGATTTTCCGGTGGCGTTTCTGTGCGAGTTAGTCAGTTTTGGAATGAAAACAAACCTTGTAAAATCCCATGCTTTATTAGTGTACCGGCTAAAAGCAGAAATAATAACAAAGTGTAAGCAGCGTGCCGCAAAATACACAACTTTAGGTGCAATAACTGCAGGCTACACATTCTAAATTCCAGAATAGATTTCCCATGTTTTTCTGTTTCCCAAATTGCAACAGTGGCGTGCCTGTAATTTTGACACAATTGGATACGATTAAATATCACTGATGTAAGGAAATATTTGAAATTCCAACATTTTTGGCATATGGAATGTGTAGTCTGAAGTGTAGCAGCACATGAAGCAAATCCCACAAGATACTCCATCCGGTATATTTTCTACGAAGGAACCCAAAAATAAATAAATAAGAAAACAAAATGGAAAAGTGTTGAGTTTATATCAATAACACATAATATCCTATCACCCTAACCATCATGCTGTAGAAATGGTCCAGCACAGGTCTGATTATTGTTTTATTTGGGTGAGTGCCACTTCAACCACCATCTACTGGGGTTTAGCACAGCAACTGTCTATGACGTCATTCAATGTACACAATTCTTTAAGGTTGGGTATCTCTGTCTTTCGGGCATCAATCTCCAAATGAAGTGATGCAATCTTCATTATCACTGAATGAAATGTTTCTCTTGTTGAGTACACTAATAAGGTCATAAACGGTACGGCTATCTTCTAACCACTGGTCTCTTACCTAGGTAGGTAGATTCTGAAAATCATAGAGGCCAAGTACAGAATTATCTTGAGTAAACCTGCTTAAATGCTCACTTCTTACAAACTATGGCGTTATCATTTTCACATCACACACACACACAGATACAGTTGAGCACAAGCACAAAGCGGGGTTACCAAAAGCACTCCTATTTCCGATGTATTTGAAAGCATGTTGAAATATTCTTATTTCCCCAAACCTTTCTTTCAGTGTGTTGGATTAAAGTTATTAAAACAATCTTCAAGTGCAACCGTTCTCTCTGTACAGGTTACATAAATCACTTAAGTAATGTAATGAAGTGGGTTCCGCAATACCATCACAGCGCAAGACATCCGTCTTGTTATCTAATGGCGTGGATCCAGGAGCAAATATTCATTTTCATTAATTTTAATTTTTCGGGTGTTCCTTCCTTCCCTGACCTTTACACTTGAATGTTTAGCATTCAGTGTTCCAAAGGGTGCAAGGGTGCTAGTAGTGTAATACTCCTGAATTCACTTCTTTGTAAAATTACTGTGAAATCAAAGCTGCAGTGCACGCGAATAAGCAAAGGGTGTAAAATGTGTTATGACACCGTGGTGCAAAAGGCAACCGTAACCAACCTGTCGTCGACGAAGGCGTTGAAGTGGATCTCGGGAACGACGAGTCGCAGGCAATGGGTAGACTTAGAGCGGGGCCGGGCGCGACTACACCGCGCACCACGCATGAACGGACGGGCGCACAGTTAGTGAGTAGGAGCAGGCAGAAACCAAGCCCAGGAGTAGTAGTAGTAGACAATTTGCAACATATGCAAGAGAGCAACGAAAATAAAAAAGAAAAAAAAATATTGCAGCGCATAATCATTTCAAATGCAACAAAACTTTGAAAAGTGAAAATTAAGGCATGTGTGTGCATACACCACTCTTTTACACAATCAGGATTTATCTACTATTTCGGCTGTGTCAACTAACAGCAAGTAAATGGAAAGTTGAAGACATTTATTGTCAATAGGTTTCATTATATCTCTAATAAAAAGACGATTATGCGAAATGATAAAATGTAAGAACAGTGACATGCTTAAATTTCTGTGTGACACATTCAGAACGAATTTTATCTGAAAATGTATGTGCAATCAGGCCAGTAAGTGTGCCGAAAGCCCGTGACTTTCTTATTGTGTTCGACCGTTCAAATTGTCACTTCTGTACTAATTGTACATCCCAACCTCCCAAAAAAGTAATCTATGATGTGAGAAGCGGTAGGTGACCCCTGGCAGGTCTGACCCAGCATTTTATATGTCCAGGAAGTACACTTACTTTTTCGTTTTCGTAAACATGTCTTCAGTGTGCAGTACAATTGTGACTGCTATTTATACGAACGAGCGTGAATACGCAAACATGCCTGATACGGATATCAAAAATACACTGCTGTTAATTCTCGAATTAAATTTAACATGGGCTTAATCAGAAAGAGCTATATCTACTAGCTAAATAACCCGTGCAACTATCTATCAAACTAACTACATTTATGCAAATTATTTTCATTCTTCACATAAATAACACAAGTGCAAATGTAAATAATGAATACAATTCATCGATAACATCTCGCTTCATTCAGTCTGGCATTCTCCCATTGCAGTTCTACATTCACGGCAATATCTTCAAAAAGGTAATCTTAGTCTCAACTGTTCAGTGAAATAGTCTCTCACATGATCCTTATTACTGATGTTTTATTATTGTCAGCATATGGCAGTAAAGGGAGTTCTTTAGCAAAATTGAAATGAAAACAAATGATTTCTTAATAGGTTACCAGCTAAAAACGTTCTTCTGTTCTGCTCAAAACTTTGGGGAACATTTTGTACTATTTGTCAAAAGCGAAAAAAAACCAACACCATGCACTGACATCTGACGGTACAAAGCAGGCACTTCTCTGTTGCTGGGCCGCAGAAATAAAGACGGCAAGTGGAAAACGATTGCGCGAATACACATTCAAAGCGCTTGCTCAATTTCATCAGATGTTCCTACGACATTTAAAAATCAAAATGATTAAGAAAAGGTCAAAAAAGAAAATATTCACATCAATTATCTGCACCAAACTGATGCAGAACCTAAATAGCATTGAGTTGGAATGAACTATACCTCCTTTCCATAGCCGGTAAGCCGCTATCATCAGCCCTACAGAAATTTACAGTTCAATGCATCACTTCCTTTTTTGATACACAGAAAATTTAGAATACTGCGGAAAACTCAACACTTTTCATAAGACACGTTTGGGAAATCTTCTGTTTATCCCCAACAAGTGATGGCTGGCACTGATGGATTCAGTCCACTTTTCCATTGTGGCCATGTTGGTGGCCTCAGCCCCCCCCCCCCAACCTTCCCATTAACCGGACATGTAACTTTATCATCATATGGAATTGGGAGTTTCACGTTATTTTGACTGAAATCCATCTGTGAACCACACACACCACGCTGCGCAGGGAAGTGTGAACTTCAGCTCTGCCATCTTCACCAACATACCTACACTGTACTGTTTCATTTAGCTCACCAAAACCGTGAAACATAAAATTTTGCATGATTCTCGGGAGTTTTACTTTCCTTTCCAAGTAACGTCGAATCGAATAAAAATGGCTACAATTTCATGGTACACGGTATTGTGGTCCAATACTTATTAATTTAACACTAAAATTACTTTTACTGACCATAAATGATTATAGAAACTTAAATTGATGGTTTAAAACTAAATAACAATTTAAATGATTAGAAAAAAGGATCTGATCGAACGAATATCTTGCACTGACAACATATTCAAAATCAACCAGAGACCTTTCAGGAGCCTTTACCTGTGCATAGAAACCTGCAACGTTCAGCCAGAACCACACAGCTAAAGGCCCCTGGCGTGTGATGTATCACTCTTATAATTAACTTTTGCTTCAAATGTGATTATGCATCGGTAATGATATGAGAAATAAGGAGCATAGCATTATACATGTACACCACAACATTCATCTCCTGTACTTCACATGCAACAAATAGAGTTGTGCACCAAACAAGTGCTCAACATCAGCAGCATAGTCATGTCGCAATGCCTGGATAAAAATATATCACATACAAAGTGTTTCCTGGTATTTGGTTCTCATGTCCCGTCTTTTTGACTTGGTAAATTTTAAATACAACAATTAATTACTATCAATACGTTGTTTTGATTTAATGGTAATGTCAGTGCGATGGGACCGAAAAAGACACATTCACCACCCAATCCACTGATCCCACAGTATTAATGGAAGTAGGGAGTTGGAATCAGAGTCTGAATCAGTCTGTGCAAAAATAGCCATATAACGTTTTCAGTGCGGGTTTCCTAAATACCATAGTCATTGAAATATAGTTATTCTTAGCCAAACATACTTGCAACATGAATTCACTGCAGACAAAAATAACCACACTGACAACATGCACGAATGAGTACTCACTGATTGAATGGCGGTAGCTTCAGTTTGAGGTTCGGTTCTGTGGTTTGGCGCAGGTAGCCGGGCGGTGACGTACCTTCTGCCGAGTCCTCACGACCTACCGGAACTACAGACAACAACACGAATCATGCACCATCACCAGTTTGTACTACATCATCAATACACGGTCAAATACCTTCCAATGTACGGAGTCGACGCAAGGACACGTGGACGGACCGACTAAACGACTAGCTACGGACCACATTTTCCGAACCCAGAACTGTATTGCCGCAGCGGCGTACCAGTGATAGCTACAGGGGTGTAGGTGTGTGCGCCAGGGAGAAGTGCCACTGAAAATTTAAGGGTCACAAGAGAAAACACTACTGCCGAGATTTAGTGGCGGATTCAGCAAATTTTCAACAGCATTTCTTTGAACAACTTCAGGAAAACTGATCATTTCACAACGAGCACATGAGAAGTGCTTCGTTGGATCCGCCAAGACAGTATTGAATGTGAAAAATATAATTTTGATTTTTAATCTGAAATTTCCAAAATATAATTCCGATTTGAATAAATGATGGTATACATCAGTGCAGGCAGTGTGCACCCATTAATGTAGTCTTACCCTAAGTTTAATCACTTAAATTGGACAAAACTTAGACAAGCGCATGGCTTGCTTCTAATTCAGTACCATCAACCAACATAAATACCCCAACCGCACGAAACACTTAACGAATTCGACGAGATTACTTGCCCCAGGGTGGAAGAAGTGACCGGACTCGATTTTCTGCGCGTGTTTAAATCACGCACTGGCTTGCTGACGCTCACGTTCACGCTTTGAGTTGTTGGTTTCACGCTCACATAGTCACGCCCATCTGCGTAATACAGTTCTGTGTTTAACTGAGACGATGAGGTCCTGCAAAGGGTTGCCACAGGAGGTCCAAACCGATCATACAGCATTTGCACCCATAAAGCATTTGTCACCTTCCCAACAGGTATAAAAACCCATCATTAAGAAACAAACACTGCTTTGGTTTAATATAATGGCGGGTTTACTTCTTGTTCAAAACCCATTCTGTAAATTTATCTGCGGTGCATCTTGATCATAACGTCCCAATATTAATCCTTTTACTTTTTTTCCATTAAATTATTTGATTTTTATCAAACTTTGAAGACCATATTTTGGCAACCCTGTTTGCTCATTACCTACAAATACGCAAAAATTTTCTTTCAAATATTCTACATAAAGACATCAAGAGATGGAGAGAGAGAAAACATACACCGCAGTAGTTCCAGAGGATGGTTGAGAAGCTGGATAGAGAAAGTTAACAATTTTTTGAATTCTTTTTCCACAAAATAAGGAATCAAACCATACCAAGCGGATTGCGCGAAGCTGACTGAAATTATTGGAACTGAAAAGGTTCAATTATTTAAACACGTTATGTCAAACCACGTTGTACCACGTCTGTTGAACCACCTAACCAATTTTGAAATATATGCTATGGACATATGTCCATTTCCGGGGGGGGGGGGACATACCACAATGTACGTATGTACATACATTATGGTAAAAAGAATTTAAAAATACCACACAAGTAAGGTTCATTTAGTAATATTCCTGTTGGATACCAAATCCACAGAAAGCAAAACGAATATTTGTGTACATTGCTTTTCAACTTAAGAATCAACTTATAAAGCAAAAACTGTGTTTTCAAATAAAGGGAATGAATTGATTCAACACAAATTATAACGTTGCACGTGATGTAGAACATCCGAGTAGTCAGCGGTAAACAATCCTTCCAAGCAACAGGACTCAAGAGAGATGGACCTGTCCCACCTCCTACACAGAATATTGAGCGGTATAATACTGTATTCCTTTCCCCAGAATTTAAGGAATTGTACTACTACATGTATTAACAAAGCCAGTGTTGAGGGTTAACTGTACTCCCAAATTCGCCATTTAAACTCATTATTATATAAAGTACACCAATTCTCGAGATAATCTGCGGCAAAAAACTGAGAAAGTTAAGTATCTTTCCTTTACTTTGATTACAACATATTACGGTTGGTAGTGATTAAAATTATGTACCTGAAATACTGCGTGGATAATCAATTGGGCTGGTTACTGGACTGGAGATGCTGCGTCCGTACTCTGGGTTATTTGATCTAGTCTTCCTCTTCTTCTTCGGAGAACTGAAAAAGAAAAGGTAACTTTATAAATGAATAGTCTCTTTTTGCAATAGACATGTTCAGCAAAATGTCTATGTCACAGAGTAAGAAACCGTAACAGTAAATGTGGGGTACAGAGGACCTCTCCAGACACTGGCACTTCTAAATCTGGGGTTCTTATGTAATCTTTTATTTACATTGTAGGATAGTAAAGCAAGAAGATTGGCTAGATTTGCTACTGCAGCGTAGCATCGAAATTTTAGTCTTTATTTTCATGCTTACTTCCAAACTATTAATTATGAACCAAAATAACTATTCTATTTACGTTTGCACTATGAAACCCCAAACAACTAACAATTCTAAACGTCAGCATATTGGGTACAAAAAGCAGTACAGTCCATGTAGAATTATGACGCTTCGACAGTTTCAAACAAAAAAAGTTTTGCTGAAACACATAACTCGTTTAATATCGCTCAGAATTTATCAATTTTTTTTGCGGTGGTTAGTCAACATATTCGCCCACTATTAGCGTGAGGTCTTTGTGATGCAAAACTTTTCTTGTCAAAAGCAACAACTATTTTCACTGTAAATAAGTACCATCTTTACCCCCTTGGGAATACATTGCACGGGAAGCAAGTATGTTTACGATGATTTGGAAAATCACCATGCCACCAAGGGTCCATAAAAAACCAACAAACAAAAATTACGATAAGATGGTAATGACATGCGAATGAGAAATGGGGAGTGCTATGCAGCAACATAAAAGTAGCAAAGCGAGCCGAAGCCTGAAAGAAAAACGAGGTATGTTACTGGCATCTAACCTGTTACCAGAAAGTGAATAGGAACCGGAGCGACTTCGGGTAATGAGTCCGCTGACCCTAAACGATACGAATAAAGGACCCGAGTCAAAACAAAATCATGTCATGGCATGGTACAAAATTTCTCCCTGCTTTTCTTTGCAAATGGTTTGGTTCCTAAAGCTTCCAATTCAGATTCAAATACAAAAGTTATGTGATGTGATTCCTGTATGACCGTGGGACCATACATGTACATTGCTTCTTAAAAAGCATCAGCGTTTGGAAAAAAATAGGTCCATGGGACCTGTGCTGATTTAAACAATGAAACATTGCCTTTGAAGTCACGAAAATTATTGTTAC
>JBCAUG010016656.1:0-10885 GCA_038406175.1 Haplosyllis leylae
TATGTCAATTTATTTTTTGTAAACCTCATCCATAGTCCACATGTTTGACTACTTGACATTTGACATCTTTTTGACAATTTGACATCTTTTGACATTTCGACACATTTAACTTAAACCACCTCAGCCTGTCACAGGGCTATTTTTGCATCCCCACCATGCTAGGTTACAAAAATGTTTGATTACATAATGTCATGTTGAAGTGTCCCCACCACCTCCAAGCAGAATCCTCATCCCATGTACAGTCACTGAGCCGCAAAAGGCCTTCATAGGGCCCCACCGCGGGCCCAAAATGTGGGGGCAAAAACCGTCAACGAACCACTAAGGTGACTCTAACAAGCCACCAACGAGCCAGCAAAAATGTGAGCATGTAACTGTACTGGCACCCACATTTAAAATAAAGATTATGAATTAAAAAAGTGTTGTTTCGAGACACTAAAAGACTTTAGACACTTATTGAACTTATAATTTCTTGAATGAGTAACTAACACAACTCACCACCATATCTAATAGTAATAAAAACCATTTTTGATGAATTATGAAGTGTTAGAATGTTTGTTTTGAATGCCACGTGCACTTGTTTACAAGAAGTGGCGACCTCAAGTGGAAACCGGTGAAATTACAACGCGTGGAAACAAGAAAAATGGAGTCGGTTGTAGAAGATAATAGAGAGCCTGTAAAACCTATCGATAGAGAAAAGGTAACGAGTTAATTTTTTAAAAATTAAGAAATAATTCATGTTGAGAACACGAGGAATGTGTAAAACTTGGCTTATGTATTAGAAGGACATGGAATGAAGGCAGTTTTCCGAGCGATAATATAACGTTTAGCAGTTTAGCGAACAATCTTACACGCAGTGACCCTACCTGTTCGAGTAAAGAACCATACATAAGAACAAAGGAGTTAGAATAAATGTAAAACCGAGCCTGTTCTCTATGGTGCACAACAACGAGGTCTCATTTTAACGCGGGGATATAAAACTTTAGCTCATTTATTATAATGTGTAGATCTACTAAAAGTTGCAACTATCACCAGCTAATGTAAGATTTTGATATCACCAGCTAATGTAAGATTTTGATAGTAAAAGACGATAGTTTAGTTCCGATTTTACATTCATAGAGATGTCCGATGCTACTGAGGGTGTTCTGTAACACAGGAAGACATCATTCCATGAACGACTTTATTAGGGGAATGACCCCAGCTAATGAACTACAGATATATACCTGGTACGTATCTTTTTAGGATGGTTTTGAAATATCAAACATTGGCACAAAAAAGTCTTCACATTCTCCCCATATTTTATTTTAAAAAAATCGTATACGCATGGCAGTATATTATTTACAGGATGGATGCAACACTGAAGGAGTTAACCAGCTTAGTAAAGGAGGTGAATGTGGATGCAAGAAAAAAAGGAACTTACTTTGATTTTGCAATTGTTTACCCTGACCCTCGCAGCCCTCAGTACAGAATGCGTGAAATTGGCACAACATGTGCTGGCAGAAAAGGAGCCGATGACAGTGTGTCTCTTGCCAACAAGCGATTTCAAATTGGAGATTACATTGACATTGCTATCACCCCACCCCGTCCACTAGGACCTCAAGGACCAAGGAGAGGACGACCTTATTAGTGATAGTGCTTGTAAAGTTTAGTGCAATTCTTGGAAATATTTTAACTCCCGATTCACACTGTCATTCTTTAATCTTCGATAAATCTCTGAAATGACGTTTTTTTGTGGACTGAAAACGGATTTCGATACTGTTCTTAACGAAATGTGTTTACATTCCTTGGGAGTAGTTTTGGAAATATTCCTGATTTTATATTTGAGACATACTATGAACCAAAGGAATCCTTAAATGTAAAGGTCATATTTGATTGTAGTGACATAAATCTACAAAATACATTTATTATCATCACAAAATATTAATAATTGATCTAGAAATAAGGGAAAATGGATTTGTAGTGTTTTTTGCCCAAATCTAGTAAGGAAATAACTTGATAAGCAGCAGCAGTTTTGCTCATTGTTTTATTCATTGTGTTTTGATGCAGAATAAAAATCACAATTCTCCTAGTTACAAAATATTTTCTGGAGTACGGTGTTATTGTTTCGATTGCTTAACAGCAACAGCTGCCACAAAAGCTGCGCCGCGGCCACTTCCATCCTCTGCTAGGATTAATTTACTCTGGAATAGAATATATACTTATGTAAAGGAATATTGGAGAAGATTGTGCTCTTTAAGGTATGGCGAGATTGTAAAATTAACGGGCAGCTAAACTAGAAATTCCGTTGCAATTAGTTAAATCCAACCTTCGTTCCAGGTGAAAGAACGTTTATTTTGCTTGTCATCATCTCATGTAGCTTGGGATGGTATCTGTAAAGTGAACCGTCTATGGCGATGGTACATTCTGGTCTTTTCATGTGGTTCAGCAGGCTAGCCAAACCTTCGGATAGTGAAAATAGTCAAGTTAGAATTTAATGGTATTGATACATCCCGAGCCTTTTCTTGTCATTTCAGGTTGTGCTTGTTGATGAATTTGTTGCATAAAACTTGCTAGTGAACTCAGCCGTTTTCACTGAATTGTATGAATATCGACATGGGTAGTCTGGGTGTGATCCTTGTTGTATCGATTCAAAATGCTAGCAATGTACGTCAAATAAACAGTACTTACAGGCGGATATAAATTGTGTGGCACGTATGGATAAAGCAGCGCATATGTATCTGCAAACTGCCTTGTCGAGAGGAGTTGCTATATTGAGCAAGTCGAGATCATTTAGCATTTGGTTTGTGTGTGTGAGATCATCGTCGGTGTCTCTGAAAGTTTTTGAGAATATTCGTGCAATTGCTGAATTTAAGTTGCCACTGATTGAAAGATGCTATGTTAAATTTTGTTTCTGATTTGAACTTCCTAAATGTGATTCGGGCTTCCTGAAGTTGCCTGTCACAAACCCGAATAGGCCACCTGCTTTCAAAACTTCACCTTATCCCACCCCTGCGTTTTGCACATCGCACACCGTGGTTCGTGTGATTTACCTTTCAATGTTCGAAAGATGACCTGCAGTGAAACTTTTCCATGTCTTCAGTTTTTCTGAGGCTTTCCCTCCAAAAATGACACCTTCGTCAGTTAGCTTTAATAGTATGAGTCTCGCTAAATCACCGATGTAATGTCCACTAAACAGCTTCTCATATCTGAAATAACGTGTTGGCGACCTTCGAATTATTTCTTTTAGAATGCAGAAATTATTTTTTTGGAGTACGACAGTAGCATTAAGAGGAACATACGTAAATGATCCTATGTGGTTGGAGTTTTTGTCAATAATAGGATCAAATTGTGTTTTCGTGAAATCAAGACTTCCGTTGTCTCCAAATGCGCCCCATTCTATATCAATTACAACCTGAAATTTTAAATATAGTAAACCAGTTACAATTGTATTTTTTTAACCTTAGCTACGATGTCAGTGATTACATGGTTCCCCTTTCCATACCTGGTTGGGATGATTTTTCTCGCCTTCCCATTTATCTACGTTATCTAAATCTTCCAAATATGCTGCATTGCAACCAGTTCCTATGGACGACACGGCATGCATCTAAATCACAACTGCCGACTCACGTCGAACTCTCGCATGTTGCAAAAAAAAGTCTCGTAATATCAAAACAATGTGAATTTAGAATGTAATTAGTGCGTTGTTCTGTTTCGAGATGTTCTAGGATTAACAATGCTTACCCATGATAAGTCCGATGTAGCACTGCTTGTCAAGATAGGATCCAGCCAGAAGAGTTCCCGTTGTGTCGTTTAATACAGCTACAACTTCTACTTGTGTGTCCTTCAATTTTGATGAGAGAGAAACTCAGAATAAATTAGTGATTTGTTCAACTGGTGACATACTTGAAGCCGCCACGAACAGAGACGATGTACATGCATGGTACTTTACCCCTCTTCTGGCTATGGCTTCTTCCAGTAGTCGGACAGCATCTTGACCCACTCCATCAGGACAAGCAAAACTTTTTGTCCACGTCACTAGCACCCCCTCTTTTAATCCTCTTTGTATCATGGGGAATGAGAATGTGAACCCTAAAGAAGAAACGTTTCAGAAGCTCTGAGATATTGGTGCAATAGGTTCTTTTTTCGTCGCGACAAATGTGAATCAGTGTCGAATATTATTTTCCCTGACCTAGAGGAAGTTTTTGATCCAACATGTTTTCCTCCTGTAGAAATTTATGAATGCTCTCCGCAAGATGGTCAAACACCTTTGGAAAATCAAAACAATAAGTAAATTTTATCATGACTTGCCATTGTGTTACTTTAAGGTGAATGTGAATTCATCAATTGGTAGTCGTTTCTTGGAATGTAAGACTAGGATCTTCCTACGCCAACGCGCTTACTACCTGGGAGTAATGACGATTTCTTTATATAGTGGAAAACAAACTGAGCAACATTTTTCAGGATCTTTATTTGAAAGGAATTACCCCGATGCAAGGCTCGTAAAGTTTGTTTGTTGGCACGTTGTAATTCCTACTGATGCTTTCGCAATGACCGTTCCTCATTTTACAAAGTAAAACTCGAAAATTCGTTCCTCCTAAATCCAAAGCGAGGAAATCTCCATTTTCTGAAAAAGACCCAATTGCTTTTTGGCTCATTTGACGAAAAGTCAAGTGAGGCCATACAATCATGATTAGCTTGACAGTTTCCGCGTTCAATTTTTCATACAGGACTTTGACGTTTCACTCATGAAAAAAATTCGTACCAGTTCCGTCCAGCAGGTATCGCACATAAGTATTTTCCATCTGTAGAGAAGTTTGTTTTCTGTCAACTTCATGTTTGCTCAGTCCCAGCTTCATCTCTTTGTCAAGAACTTCCATAACGGCAAATACCGTAGACTCCGTCAATACTACAGGATCGACTATAGACTTAATCTGAGGCAGAAAAGAATGTAACATCGTTATCGCAGTGAAATATTTTTTGAGACCTGGCATTCATCAAATATTGAGAAGTCATCACTGATTTGCAGTGATGTGTTTGTTCTAGTCGGGGGGATTTTAAACAGAAGAGTTGTGTTTAGTTACTATTGCGAGGACATATTGTACCCCATCCTAGGGATACTTTGTTAATTTATTTGACCAGATCTAAGGTTACTGAACACTGTATTGATTTCAGTGTTGTCACATTATCTGTGAATGTATGTATCATAATTATCTTTACTCTTGTCACGCTAAATAAGACCAAGGTTTTTGTGAGAATAGTCCGTGTTTCTCTCTTTGTGTCTACGTTGACTGAATTGAATTTAATAGAATAGGTGCAATCTGTCCATTCACATTCTGTTGTTCCACGAGCTAAGCCTAAGGTTCACACGCATCTGGAATCCAAAGCCAGGACGTTGGCTGCCTGGCGTGCTTTTTTCAGAATCTCGAGATAACGAAATTGATATCACTACAGATAGTTAAATTAGTCGCGTACAATATTTTAAACTCATTCGGACTGGCATCAATACCTCACGAATTTGCAACATTACATTAACAGAATTTCAGAAATACATTCAAGGTGTCTTTGAAAATAGAAAAGGAATTTATCTCGGTAGTGGAAGTGAAAATTCTTTGTTAATGGGTTCATTCGAAGTAAACAATTAGGATGGGGAGGGGCGGGCATGACGCCTCCCTCGGATCCGCTATTTCGGACCATTCACCTTGTGTCAGGGGTTCGAAGATCGTACAAGTGCAAGAGCCAAAGATATTTTCACTCTATCAAATCACTAGTTTATGGGAGTCGTCATTTTGATAGTGATATGGTGTCGTCAGAAATACTTGTTTGGCTACACTTGATTAATCAAGTCACGGTTGACTCTACTGGGGGGACCGGTAATTCTAAGGGACACGCAGTGCTTGTATTAGTTCAATATTGGTTTCTTATATCAAAGTCACCGTCAATATTCTGGTTTACACTGACCTGATTTGCCCTTTCCTCCGACGTTGGAAGCTGTATAGGATTCTTCGGTTTGTCCGTTGTCATTTCCGATACTATTAGGGATTCCTCCGAAGTTTTAGGCACCAGAAACAAATTCGATACAGTTTTGGTAGTGAATATTTATCTCTTAGATTCAGTCAGTTGTTCAATAAACAACAATAGCATATGATTTGCATTGTGTGTGTGTTCAGACAAAGCAGCTGAAAAGTAGGTTAGCTTAGCAGTGCTATCACACAAGGTTAGCGAAAGGGCATTTAATTAAATTGTGTAGAACAAAGTCGACGTGTTATGTCAAGAGACGATGAACATTGACTTAATCACTGACGGTCTTGTACGAAACGTTGATTCATCATAGTATTTGTGACCGTTTGTAACAGATGTCAGGTACGTCTTGTGATAACAAAGCGAACAAATTTCAAATATGAAGAATGAAAACAAATTTATTGTCCTATGAAAGTTACACTAATGATTATTTGTTATCAAACAAATTACAGAAAATAATGAAAGTGAAAACAAAGAAAGATATATTTTCTAGATCAGAGTGTAAAAACTTCCCCTTTGCAACCTTTCTACTGCAATCCAACTATTTCCATAATTGAAAAAAGAAACTGTCATTAATAAAGTTATTAAAAAAGTGGAAAGGCCTGACTGAATTTCTTTATTACACATGATATGCATTATATTTGAAGAAGTAGCATTTCTCGGTTTACCGTCGATCCATTTTTGCTTTCATCTGCTAAAAAATAAGAACTTGGAGAAAAGCTGACGTGCCAAAGAGAAATAATCCACAATTGTGTGAACATAGACCAAGGGTCATCATGATCTCCCGCCCACCCCGTTTGAGACGCCTGTGTCTATTGCTTTGCCTGCCGTCAGGCGCCTTGTAGTTGTCCAACTGTGTAAGTAGAAACATCTACCTCTCGAGCACCCTCTGGTGGTAATATGTTGTTCGTTTGAATTTCGTCTATTGGTGGTGGTGGTGTTGTTACAAATTCAAACTTTTGCGACCAGCACGATTTTGGGAAGTCAAGTGTGTTCTTTATGCACCACAGTAGAGTACCACAATCGGCGATGTCCTGTGTTACTAAATAGTGAACAATGCACCCGATAGCACGTGAGGGTTTCACAGCAAATCTGCCCCAAACTGCATGTACAGAGCTAGTCGAAAACGACAGAGTAACATGTGTTACTGTATCTTTGCTGAAAAACCCGAAACCCAATCAGGTACAATCATGCAAGTCCATTCAGAGCTAGCATACACTTCCTGTATTTTCAAGTCTAATTCGGAATTTCAAAAAAAAAACACCATAGATTTTAATTACAAATTAAGGTGTAGTGAAAGGCGCGGTGTTCGGTAGTGTTCATGGCGGAAGATTTGAATTCAGTTTTGAATGCAGTTTTACACCTTAAAAGGATAGTCGATTGTTGATTACGTACAGGACTAACCTTTATCCGTTGATTACTGCATCAGAAGTGAATTTAAAAGTCGCACTTTTGAAATCGAGAAGAAGTCGTATGTGGATCAGGATGTTACGACGGTGAGATGGATCGGATTTTGGAATCCATATAGAGAAACGCTTCGATGCTGACTGTGGGTAAATAGACAATATCAGGATTCTAATACCCTTTTCCGCCAGTTCAAAATTAATTTTTTTAAAGTAGTTGTCACTTCACAAATCAAGAAAATAGAATTCTACTTATAATTATATGTAGTCACACAACCATGTTTGAAAGACACGACTAGAAACAAGTCCCTACATGACACAGGTTCCTCTGAATGATGTCGCTGGTGAAATCTTGCCATCGAAGGAAAAACACGTCAGTCACAAGTCTCCGCATTAGATGATGATTGTCACACATTTAAATGTAGGTGGCAGCAGGTTGTTCCTGAACTCACAGATCAGATAGTGAGTACAGGACTTCCAGCTTTCCTCGCTTTCTTTGGCGTCTTGCGTTATTTATTCGTAAGATTTTATTTTTCCCTTTTGATCTTCGGACATGTCAGGTCCCAATGCTGGGCCATCGAAGCCTTTGTTCTTTGCCTGCAACGAAAATTGTAAAACATTACTCATTATTTCACGTGATGCACAGTTTCAAAGTGTTTTGAAGAGGGAAGCATTTTAAGGTGTTAATATATCCGGCGTTCCTGGATCTGTGCCATGTTGTGTGTAAAATTCCAGGATTGATTTACTCTGGAGTGATGTTCCACATTATCACGTAAATAACACAGAGCAACGTGTTAGTAGCAATCATCGACTCCTGTCAGTATTTTACTGATTTTACACCAGTCTGTTCTCAACCATTGCTTGAGCACCAATGGAAATTGGAAATTTCGTATGATTTGGCTTCTTCGTATGATTTTTCCTCTGTGGAATTTCTTCGTGTATTGTCTAAGGAATAAAGATATGTTTTCAGCCAACATGTTCAGCCTTTCATGTAATTGCAGTTCTCACTCGTCATCACTCATTATCCAATAACCCAAGAGATCCTAAGTGCCGAACATCTGTACTTTACATTAAAAGCAGATGATCATCTATTTTCAGCAACCGCATTATTACACGGTTTTGTGGCCGATGTGAGGGGATCACTCCAACCCCACAAAATAACAATTTCTATCATAGTTTCTTTCGGCAGAAGCTTTTTCACTGAAGAGATTGTATCGCCAAGGGTGCCCTCGAGCTCCATCACTAATACCTACAGATTGAAGTACATTATATCTGCTAAAACACTGCAACCCGCAGCCAAAGACTGACAGATGTAATCTTCTTCATATTTCCTTCTAGTGAGGTCTTTTCCTGGTATACTTTTAAATTATACATCGCATGGACTTGCGGCATAGCTGGCACACCGAAATTTATATACACCCCAGGAGAATGTGTAGAAGTAAACCAAAAAGTTTGTTGGAATATTTTTGCAGCTTCCTCGGCTAAAATCACCCACCAAAGATTTGCACATAAAGTCCTGCAGTCTACTTAAAGTGGAACTAGATAATGTTGACAGGTAAATCAATATACAGGAGTCCTGGCAATTGTTATACATGAAATACCATTCTCTGTGGTATCTATTTTGGTTGCACCTTCAATCCAATATGGTAATTTTCAAATGTTGAGTAAGACTGAGCTCGATGTCAGCACATTGCTTTCCTGGATTGGAATTTGCTGCTTGTGTTGCAAATAGTACACATTGTAACATTTTTAATTGAAATGATGTAACTTACTACTCGTGCAAGACAGAAGAGGCTGAGGCACACTTGTTTGACATTCCGTGCCTCAAACAGGTCAGCGGTCTGGAAGATTTCTTCAGGTGGCACGCCGTACTTCTTGCAGGCCTTCTGGAAGGCCGCAATGTTCTCCATTAGCTGGAAGTTACTACCCTTTGTTGCTATGCGCTTTACACTTCCAGGCTGAATGACATTGATCAATCTGTAATGAGAACAGGAATTTTGTTATTTTGAATTTTTTTTTTTAATGTAATAACTTAATGTAATAATGCAGGACTTAATGTAATAAATGTAATAGCCAGGCGATAATTTAATTAATGGAGAGGCTACAGGATAGCAGGTTAATGAAGTAGATTTTTTGGTCAGTGGTCAGCAACAGCTCTTTAGTGCTAATTTCAGGTTCCATTTCGATTTAGGTTTCCTATGGAAGATAAACCTAGGCTCATCACATCACTAAAATACTTTAGTTGTAGAAACTCGGGAATCGTGATAAGTTCGGAAGTTTTAAACTACTCACTTAGGGATTACATTGGGGATTCTGTGATGCTACAACACAGATTTAGTGTGTGCTACGAATACAGTTTTGAAAATAACACTGCTGATGAAAAGTTATCTTCAGAAACAGTTTAGTAGTTTCACATGAAGATCAAATACAGGTTAGTTGGATGAGTGTTTTTTTCTTGGGAAAAGACCAAGAAACGAAATCTATTCAGCCACCATTAGCCGTCTTTTTGGGGACCTATTTTTTCAGGACTTTCGGGGGGGGGGGGCGTTAAGGTTATGTGCCTCACTTCCTAATTCAATGCAAATACACAAGTAAAAGTAGGACGTTTTGAATTTTTCTACATCTTGCTACTTCCACTGGCTTATTGCACCATAGCAGATGCTCTGTTTCTTATTGCGCAGATGTTATATGATCACCATCCCACACCAATTTATACATCATATTTGGTGTACGAGGAGAGAAATTCGCTGCATAGTTCGCCCATGTAAAGACTGAATGAATAGTGAGTCATGATGTCTGCCCAGTTAGTGAACTATTCACAAGCATTCACCATGTCTATCAATAAAGTTATTCTGGCATTCCAACTGGTCTCTTTATTCCAAGAGATGATAGATCTGTTTCATTGAAATTTGTGTAAAAATCAAGACTTGTTCAGCATGCCCTCAGATGTTTTATGTAATGTGTTGGCAGTCTGTAGTCCGCATTAAGAGTACCTTCCATTTGTAAGTCTCAATGAAGTACAGTAATTACAACGCTCCGGGAAACCAAATTTGGAAAGACGGGTATATTGTGTTGTCTCTGTGGTATGAACAGATGCACATACCCCTTTCACGTTAAATATCATTTTTACCGCCCGCGTACGTAGTACGACGGGAGGTTGTATTTTCAGTTTGTTTGTCTGTTCACCACTGGGGAGAGGGTACCCCAGTCCCAGGTTCTGTCCATGGTCCCAGGTCCTTTCCGGGGGGGGGTGTGGTACCCCAGTCCCAGGTTCTTTCCAAGGTCTCTGGTCTCAAGTCCTTACCAGGGGGGTACCCCAGTCCTGGTGGGAGGGGTACCCCAGTCCTAGCTGGAGGGTTACCCCAGGACAGGGGTACCCCTGGCAAGGACAGGACTCTGTACCCCCCCCCCAGCCAGGACTGGACTGGGGTACCCTGCCTGGCCAGGACTGAACTACGTTATCCCTCTCCCCAGACTGGGGTAACCCC